>BLSH010394061.1:104072-125315 GCA_018402905.1 Glandirana rugosa
TGAGTCGCTAGTCTAACACCCTCATTAAACTCTAAAGTGTATGACGACGAAACTCTATAGACTAACGTGATCCATCTCCGAAGACGAATCTCCCTGTCTAATAACAAGTTTTTAGTAACGGATGAGGATATCCCGATCGACAACGCCATTCACTGTGTAATAAAGAGTTTTTAGTAGAGGATCAAGATTTCCCTCTCAAAGGTTGACAACGACATTCACTGTGTAATAACAAGTTTTTAGTAGAGGATCAAGAGTTCCCTCTCAAAGGTCGACAACGAATCTCCCTGTCTAAGAACAAGTTTGTAGGCAATGGTTTTTGAACAAGAATCTGTCCCTCTAAGCAACAGCTGGAAACTCTCCCTTGAGAACTAGGAGATGATTTTTGAACAATAATGTGTCACTTACAGCAACAGTTGGAAACTCTCCCTTTAGAACTAGGAGATGATTTTTGAGAAATAATGTGTCACTTACCGCAACAGCTAGCCCTATAGGAGTAGGCAATGATTTTTGAACAATAATCTGTCCCTCTAAGCAGAAGCCTCTACCTAGTGCAATCAGATATCTCAAAGCAGCAGTATGTGAAATCTCAAATTACTCCCACAATCTGATCGCTGAGTACGATCGCACAATCTGATCGTTGTGTACAATCGTAACGATTGTTGTGTTAGGCAGGGTTTGATCTGCAATGTGTCACTCAAAGCAGCAGTATGTGAAATCTCAAATTACTCCAACAATCTGATCGTTGTGCACAATCGTAGCGATCATTGTTTTATGCAGAGTTTGATCTGCAATCTGCAACTCAAAGCAGCAGTATGTGAAATCTCAAATTTCTGCTATCTGTCCTCAGAGCAAAGCAGTAGTAATCTCAGGATGCAGGATCAGATGTTAAAATGTCTGTAATCTCTCCCTCACGCCGGCAGCTTCCTCTCCCTACACTAACCCAAGAGCATCTGACATGCAGCACTGTGACTCCAGCTTATAAAGAGGCTGGGTCACATGATGCACTGGCCAATCACAGCCATGCCATTAGTAGGCATGGCTGTGATGGCTTCTAAGGGCAAACCAGTGAAATGTTTGTTGATTGGCTGCCCTGCAGCTATTCAACATGCGTGATCAACTACCAGAACCCAGAACCCAAACCCAAACGTTTTTTGAAATGTCCGTGTTCGGGTCCGGGTCCTGGACACCCGAAAGTTCGGTACGGACCCGAACGTTACAGGAGTAACTCAGGAGTACTCAGTAGTCCATTGGAACGGGGTACCCTGTTTGGTTAGCTGAGTGATGGGTGAGATTATGGAGGAGAACCCCCGGATGAATTTCCTATAAACGCTGGATTCCCTTTTTATCGACTGGAGCTGGCCAGTCCAGGATGGCAGACACCTTTTGGAGGTTCATCTTGATACCTCCAATGGAATTGATGAATCCCAGGAAATATATGCTTTGCTGCTCGAACTCACACTTTTCTGGCTTGGCATAAAGACCGTGCTGACGGAGACGATCCAGTACCCCCTTGACATGGTTGTGATGAAGCTCTAAAGAAGAATAAAAGATCAGGATAATGTCCAGGTAAGCAATGACGAAGAGGTCGAGGAAGTCCCTGAAGATATTGTTAATAAAGTGCTGGAACGTGGCAGGAGCGTTGCATAGGCCGAACGACATTACTAAAAACTCATAATGGCCGAAGAGCGTGCGGAAGGCTGTCTTCCATTCATCGCCTTCCCTGATTCGTACCAGATTGTAAGCTCCATGGAGGTCTAATTTGGTGAAGACGGTGGACGTTTCCAGGTGTTGAAATAACTCCGGTACCAGGGGAAAAGGATATCAGTTTTTAACCGTAACTCTATTGCGTTCCCGGTAGTCTATGCATGGGCGCAGCGCATGACCCTTTTTTTCTATGAAAAAGATACCCCCCAGCTGGGGAATAAACCCCTTACTGAGATTCTCATCTATATAAGATTTGAGGGTGCTGAGTTTGAGTTCCGTAAGCGGGTAAATCCTTCTGAAAGGGATCTCGGCACCGGGAAGGAGCTTGATGGGGCAATCGTAAGGTCTGTGGGGAGGAAGGACCTCCACCCCCTTCTTACTAAAAACGTCCACAAAAGCATGGTAAACACTGGGGACAGCCTGGCGGACATCAGGCTCCGGATCTGAGTCCATGCATAATAGGGATGGATCCGCTTTGGGGGTCGTGGGAAGACAATGCCTGTGGCAGTATTGCGAGTGGAACTCAACATTCCCTGTAATCCAATTGATGTTGGAATTGTGGGCCTGGAGCCAAGGAAGGCCAAGGATGACAGGCAAGAGAGGAGAGGCGATGGCATCAAGAATGAGGAGCTCTTGGTGACCTCCGACCATTGTGGTGGTCAGGGGAACAGTTTCTTGAGTGACTAGGCCAGACTTAATAGTGGTGCCATCAGCCAGGTGAACTGCCATCCTGCCGGACTTAGGTCTCAGGGGGATCCCCTGTTGTGCAGCAAATGTTAAGTCCACTAAACAGCTGCAGGCTCCAGAATCGATAATTGCATGGGTGGAAACAGTCTTTCCAGGAAGCTGCAGGAGTATGGAGAGGGTGAGGTGAGCAGTGTTATTGGGTACAGGATCAGAGGAGGCAGCTAGGCTCTTACCCAACTTGGCGAGGCAGGCTCGCACGAAGTGCCCCGGCTCTCTCTTCAGGGGTCAGCACCAGGAGTGCTACCCTCCGCTGCTTAGGTTCCGACAGAATCAAAGAAGGAGAAAACTGGAGAAGAACTAGGGAAGCTGGGGGCATGAGGTAGCATCCATGTAGGCCGCAAATTCTCAGCAGAACTTTCCGCTCTGCGCTCTCTGAGGTGCCGGTCTATCTGGATAGCAAGGTCGATGAGTTTATCCAGAGCAGACGGCACCCCCCAAGGGGCAAATCATCTTTCAGGGACTCGGCTAAGCCTAGCCAGAACTGGTAACAGATGGCTGCCTCATTCCTGGCTGTGTTAATGCTCCAACGCCTGAACTCAGACGCATAGTCCTCCACCCGGCAGAGGCCTTATCGGAGAACGTGGAGCGCGGCCTCCACAGTGGCCGCCTGGTGCGTATCTTCCTATAACTGGGCCATGGCCTGGAAGAACCGGGACAGGTCAGAGACTTCAGGCGCCCCTTGTTCCAGAAGTCGATGGGCCCACGACTGGGGTTCGTCTTGCAGAAGGGAGATTACCAGCCCCATCTTCGTGGCTTCCCAGGAGAATGTGCAAGGCTGTAGACTGAGGTATAACTCACAGTCACTATGGAACGCCCGGAATTTCCTACAGTCCCCAGAGAATCGTTCAGGCATTGGGACTGTGGGCTCCAGTGGGAAGGTGACCATGGTGTCAGTTGCAAGCTGGCTGACCCCCGATGGAGCCGGAGAAGAGAACTCCTGGACATGGCCTTAGAGCCGGGTGTATCCTTCTTGCAAGCTCCGAATGGCTTGAGTGAGCCCTTTCAAGTGCTGACAGAGTTCATGTAATGGAGAGGGCGCCTGCTCAGACTCAGACATGGCTGTCTGCTTCTGTCACGTACCTGGTGGTGGAGTCTGACAGTGCAGTGGGCAACATCTCTTGCGGCCCTGGTTCGGGAACCCCTGGTAGAGTGGACAGGAAGTTCCAGAGCACAGGGGGGGCACGAGGGCTGGAATGGACACAGGTGATGATGTGAGGATCCTCCAGAGGCTTGTGCAAGGCAGAAGGATGGTCATACAGGCTTGGTTGGTAACTGGCGGGCAAGTGCGGTACAGTTGGAGCAGGCAAGCGGGTAGTTGGGTACAGGCAGGGTTGTCAACAGGCAGGCAGCAGAAGTACAAAAGGATCAGGCAGAAGAGGGGTCATAGGCAAGCTGAGGGTCAGTGCGGGCAGAGTTCATGCAAGGTTAGGCGAGCCAGGTCACAGGTGCAGGAAGTCTCAGAAGTAACAGCTACGGAACACTCAGGGAATGCTGTAGAATGGACAGCATCTGCTGCAGGGTGTTGTCAGCTTAAATAGATTGTTTGGCGCCATTAGTGCGCACGGGCACGCAAATGCACACAGGCCCGCGCAATGCACACAGAGAGGCAGAAACGGTCAGAAACATCCATTTTCCTAACACTCCATCTGCATTCTTGGGTTCCCCGGTGGGACAGGAGAGCCACAGAAAACCATGGGAGATGGCGGGAGGGGGGCTTTCCCACCCACTGCTTTCTAAAAGCAGTCTAGCAGCTAATCAGCCACTAGGATTGCTTTTACATGAAAGCTGACCACCGGCTGAAAAGAACAATACCTAGATGATACCTATACCTGCAGGCATCATTCCGGTATAACCACTCAAAGACCAGCAACATACTAAAGTGTCGCTGGTCCTTGTTGGGCATATGTTGTAATGTTCTTTTTTTTCATGCAGCCTGTGGGTTAAATGAAAAAAAAGAATCAATCGGTGGGTATGCCCATCATTAGAAAACTGCCCTGCATCCACTCACTTCTAATGGTGGGCATAGCCCCTTTCTAAAAATATATACCGAAGCATAGGAGCAATCTGCCCCAGTTTCAGCCCTGGCTCCTATGCTCCAGTATATATGCTCATTTTTTTAACTGTGGTGGTGAAATCACCTCCAACAGCACTGGAGTCACTGCTTTATGTATGGTGGGAGCAAACGCTGTTGCGATCACCATATATAAATCAGTGCTGCAGCTTGCGTATCTGAAAACCAAATAAAGATTAATAAAACACAGTAACATATACAAAATAACATTCCTGCTAAGAAGAAAAAATAATAAAACATTACAGGAAAACATTGTAAAAACATTAAAAACATGATCAAAAAGAAAACATTACAGGTATGCATAAAAAACAATAAAGAGAGCAATAGAAACAGAATAGAAAGAAAATAGAGATAGAAAACAAGAAACGTACAACTGGTTTTGGCTTTTATTATTTTATATTTTTTTGGTTTTTATAACTTTTTTTTTGTTTTTTTCCTTTTTTTTGGTAAGCTTTTATTTTTTTAACAGTAAAGGTTAGGGTTTCCAATAATGCGGTGAAATCTTTGGAGACCCTGTGACAGTGTGCCCTATTCCTGTGTAGTGCTGATCCCTACGCTAATACTCAACTAGTGTATGGTAGTGCTCAAAACAGTCACCGATACAAAGACCAGGCTGGTCAAAACAGGAGGGACAATAAAAACGGGTGTCACGCCTGTATCCGCGCTGTTTGCAGACACAACATCTTTTTTTTGGGGCTCGGCTCACTGCATTTGGATTGGGAACATGGGGTGCAGCACTATCTGGATACAGAAGGGCTCTGACGATCTCTTCCTGGAACTGAAGGAGAGATCCAGTTCATCCTGATGCTCTGTATAGCACATAAGCGTTCAGCATAGCCAATTGGAATAAGTATATAGACACTTTTTTATACCAGCGTCTGGTCTTACGGGCTGTTTGGTACGGTGCCAATAACTGGTCGTTGAGGTCCACCCCTCCCTTATTTTGGTTATATTCATGGACACAGAGGGGTTTCTCCTCAACACCAGTCGCCGTTGGAATTTGGACTGCCGTATCTGCATGAAGGGACGAAAGAACAAAAATATTCTTTGTATCCCTCCACTTCATCACAAGTGAATTACCACTTTTCAAGCAGGCTCTCTCCCCCGTCTGAGTCAGGATTCTACTAGCCATTGGGGAAAGCCCCGGCAATTAGGTCGCAGGATGTCACATGCGCCAATTTGGTGATCAAACAGCTTACTAAAAAGTGGCACGCTTGAGTAGTAATTGTCCACGTACAAATGGTACCCCTTTCTGAATAAGGCTGACACTAAGGCCCACACAATCTTGCCAGCGCTCCCTATGTAGTCTGGGCATCCTCCCGGCTCGATGTGACTACCTTTACCCTCATAAACCATAAAGCTATATGAATAGCCTGTGTCCCTGTCACAGGGCTTATACAACTTGACCCTGTATCTGGCATGCTTGCTGGGGAGGTAATGTTTGAAAGCAAGACGGCCAGAAAATTTAATCAGGGACTCGTCCACGCACACAACTTGGTCGGGAATAAAAAGTGCTGTGAACTGCTGGTTGAAGTGGTTTATGAGGGGCCTAATTTTTTAGAGCCGATTATATTCAGGGTCACCCCGTGGATGACAGAGTTCATTGTCGTTGAAGTGCATAAACCACAGGATCTACTCATATTGTGCCCTGGCCATGGATGCAGAGAACACAGGCATGTGATGAATTGGGTCAGTGGATCAATACGACCGCAAATCACGTTCATCATGTATGTCCATGAGGAGGGTAAGGACCCAGAAAGTTCTTAAATTCGGAAACCATAATTGGTTTCCAATCTCGGGAAAGTGACAAATGGGGATTAGCTGTGATGTATTGACCAGCATATAAATTGCTTTGGTCTGCAATAGATCCATAGAGATCTTCTGTGAAAAACAGTGAATAAAAAAATCAATGGCCTTAAAATCAACTGTATTCACCTGAATTCTGGGTTGGCCAGTGACTGGGGGAAGTACGGGCGCTAAATCAGTGGTGGGTTGCCAATTATGGAAAATTCAGCGAGAAGGGCACTATGGGCTTTCAAAATAACTCAACACACAGCTATTAATGTCTAAACCTCTGGCAACAAAACTGAGTACACCCCTAAGTAAAAATGTCCAATTTGGGCCCGATTAGCCATTTTCCCTCCCCGGTGTCATGTGACTCGTTAGTGTCTCAGGTGTGAATGGGGAGCAGGTGTGTTAAATTTGCGGTTATCACTCTCACTCTCTCATTACTGATCACTGTTAGTTCAACATGGCACCTCATGGCAAAGAACTCTCTGAGGATCTGAAAAAAAAAATGTAGCTCTACATAAAGATGGCCTAGGCTATAAGAAGATTGCCAAGACCCTGAAACTGAGCTGAAACACAGTGGCCAAGACCATACAGCAGTTTATCAGGACAGGTTCCACTCAGAACAGGCCTCGCCATGGTCAACCAAAGATGTTGAGTGCACGTGCTCAGCATCATATCCAGAGACTGTCTTTGAGAAATAGACGTATGAGTGCTGCCAGCATTTCTGCAGGGGTTGAATAAGGTTATTTATGGTTTACACCAAGGACCAGTGTTTCTGACTTTTTAATCTAGGGTTATTAGTAACGTGCATCAAGGACCAGTATAGTATTGGGACTTTTTAACCTACTTATAAATAAGTTTGGGATTAAATGCACCTTTTTGTGTTTGCAGATGACACTAAGCTATGTAGTGGAATAAAGAGCTTACAGTATGTCTCCAAGTTACATTCAGGCATTAATGTACTGTTTGATTAGGCGACAAATGAACAAATGCAACAAATGAGGTTTAATGTTGATAAATGTAAAGTTATGCACTTGCGGGCCAAAAACATGCATGCATCATACATTCTAAGAGGAGAGCAACTGGGGGAGTCAATGGATGAGAAAGATCTGGGTGTTCCGGTAGATTATAAACATAATGATAGCATGTAATGTCAAGCAGTAGTTTCTAAAGCAAGCAAAATCCTTTTTTGCATTAAGAGAGATATAGACTCCAGAAAGAGATACACAATTTTGTCCCTGTATAAAGACCTCATCTGGAATATTCATCTGAATAAAGTTCAGTTTTGTACACCAATTTACCAAAAGGATATTGGGGATCTGGGAAAGTGCAGAGAAGGAAAACTTAAAAAATTGAAAAAACTTGGTTTAGACTTTACCAACCTTCATGTATAAAACAATAAAATATGGCAAAACCAAAAGAACAAGTAGAAAAAATAGACAACATCATAAGCAACTCACTGGACTAAGTACAAAAAGTCCTAAACTTTATTACATATTAAATTTAAAACAATATCACACCACATACATACCAAACACCCATATTGAAACCATACGCTCCACCTCGCTCAAACATAAATCACTCATATACACAATATGTGTAATCTCCTACACTGATAACTTATCAACATAACAGTTGTATAGAGTTAGTATGAGTTAGAACCAGTAGGTAAATCAATTATTCCAAATGGAAAACAAACATATACTTGGTTCCACAGATTAAACCAGTGAATAGATTGATTGGTTATTCCAAGGTACAGTATCTCACAAAAGTGAGTACACCCCTGATGATGCACAAGAAAGCCCGCAAACAGTTTGCTGAAGACAAGCAGACTACGGACATGGATTACTGGAACCAGGTCCTGTGGTCGGATGAGACCGAGATAAACTTATTTGGCTCAGATGGTGTCAAGCATGTATGGCGGCAACCAGTGGAGGAGTACAAAGACAAGTGTGTCTTGCCTACAGTCAAGCATGGTGGTGGGAGTGTCATGGTCTGTGGCTGCATGAGTGCTGCCGGCACTGGGGAGACTGGACCGCAGGGCAGTATTCCAACATGGTAACGACCCCAAACACAACTCCAAGACGACCACTGCCTTGCTAAAGAAGCTGAGGGTAAAGGTGATGGACTGGCCAAGCATGTCTCCAGATCTAAACCCTATTGAGCATCTGTGGGGCATCCTCAAACTCAAGGTGGAGGAGCTCAACCTCTCTAACATCCATCAGCTCCGTGATGAGTCCATGCCCCATAGGGTTAAGTCAGTGCTGGAAAAAAATGGTGACCACACAAAATATTGACACTTTGAGCCCAATTTGGACATTTTTACTTAGGGGTGTACTCACTTTTGTTGCCAGCAGTTTTGACATTAATGGCTGTGTGTTGAGTTATTTTGAGGGGACAGCAAATTTACACTGTTATACAAGCTGTACACTCACTACTTTACAGTGTAATTTCTTCAGTTTTGTCACATGAAAAGATATAATAAAATATTTACAAAATGTGAGGGATGTACTCTCTTTTGTGAGATACTGTATATAAAGCAAAGAGTCTTCAGGTATTCATCAAAGTTCCAGAATGTATTGATCGTATTCACTATGAGCCTTGGATGTTGCATTGGCTGCACCCTTAGCCATAATTATAGGACACTGTGGTCCAGAGGAGGATATTTAACAGAGCCTGTATATTTCCCACGGATAGCTAGGCTGATATTCCACTGCAAACACCTCCAGGGACTCATTTCAGAAAGCCATGTGCTTACAAAGCTTGGATCTTAAAGACATGTCAAAGTATATGCAATCATACTGTATATCCATAATTCAAGTCCAAATATTCCATATGACCAAGTTGAAGTCAACGCTTGTATTCCACATGGTAGCACTTGGCTCAAAACAAAGTAAACATGAGTATATGTTTACATGTTTATATGTTTACAGCATATGTGTATATATTATATATTGCTCAGTCCATATAGGATCATGAGGGATTTAAACCCTGTGTGTACTCCCAGGTATGTATAATAATGTACCCATAGTCTGGGTGCATACAGTCCATATGGTTAAACTAGGGCTTTGTTTATCCACTTACCAACCGGGGCCCTTTTTTACATTTGTTGGTTACAAGCTAAAAACAGTTTTTTTGCTAGAAAATTACTTAGAACCCCCAAACATTATATATATATATTTTCAAACACCCTAGAGAATAAAATGGCGATCGTTGCAATACTTTTTGTCACACAGCATTTACGCAGCGGTCTTTCAAGAGTGATTTTTTTGGAAAAATTGCACTTTTTTGAGTTAAAAAATAAGTCAACAGTAAAGTTAGCCCAATTTTTTTGTATATTGTGAAAGAGGATGTTACGCCGAGTAAATAGATACCATACATGACACGGTTGAAAATTGTGCGCACTCGCGGAATGTCGACAAAGTCCAGTACTTAAAAATTTCCATAGGTGACGCTTTAAAAAATTTTAACGGTTACCAGGTTAGAGGTGCAGAGGAGGTCTTTTGCTAGAATTATTGCTCACACTCTGGCGATTGCGGCAATACCTCACATGTGTGGTTTGATGCTGCGCAAGCTCGCTGGGATGGTGGCTCTTTCAATTTTTTTTTTTTTTATTTATTTTTAGCACTGTTCCTTTAACCACTTGCCGACCGCAGGTTGACAGCGGCAAAGTGGCTCGTTATCGCAAATCGCCGTCATACGACGGCGGCTGCGATAACGCGCACTGTGAGCGCGCGCCCGCGCGCTCACTGTGTTCGGGGAGGGCCAGGGAGCGGGTGAGGCGGCTTCGATTGCCGCCGGCTACCCGCGATGGCCCCCCCGGAGCGAGTGAGCGGAGGTCCGTGTATGTAAAACACGGACCTCCGCTCTGTGTGAGGGCGAAGGGCTGTGACCACTTCCCTTCCCCAGATAGTACAGTCCCCACACAGTTAGAACACGCCCAGGGAACATAGTTAACCCTTAGAGCGCCCCCTGCAGGTTAACCCCTTCACTGCCAATGGCATTTACACAGTAATCAGTGCATTTTTATAGCACTGATCGCTGTATAAATGCCAATGGTCCCAAAAAAGTGTAAAATAGTCCGACATGTCCGCTGAAATATCGCAGTACCGCTAAAAATCGCAGATCGTCGCCATTACTAGTAAAAAAAATTAAATAAATAAAAACCCCAAAAATGAATTCTCATCCTCCGTAAACGCGACCACTTTTGCGCAAACCAATCAATAAACGCCGATTGCGATTTTTTTATCGCAAATATGAGGAAGAATATAAATCGGCCAAAAACGGTGAAAAAAAATGTTTTTTTATATTTTTATTTTGGATTTGTATTCTAGCAAAAAGTAAGAAATTTGTTTTTTTTTTGCAAAATTGTCGCTCTTCTTTTGTTTATAGCGGCGATCAGAAAGGACGCAGAGGGGATCAAATACCACCAAAAGAAAGCTCTATTTGTGGGAAAAAAAGGACGCAAATTTTGTTTTGGTACAACGTCGCACGACCGCGCAATTTTCAGTTAAAGCGATGCAGCGCCGAATCGCAAAAAGGGCTCCGGTCCTAAAGCTGGAAATCCTTCCGGGGCTGAAGTGGTTAAAAAAAAATTCTGATCACTTTTAATGCTTTCACAAGGAATGTAAACATCCCTTGTGATAGTAATATTTGGTGACAGGTACACTTTTTGGAGGGCTGGGGGGTCTAAAAGAAGGAGACCCAATCGGGGCCAATTCCGGCTTCTGTCAGGTCACCTTCTAGCCGGCGGAGGAGCCGGATCATCGCTCCGGTCTCCCGGTAAGAGACGGGAGGCCAGAGAAGAGTGGCGGAAGGCGAGCGGGAGGGGGATGTCCCCTCCCGCCCCCTGGGATAACGGCCGAGCGGCTCCCGAGCCGGATCGGTCATTATCCCCGGATAGCCGACCGTCCACTCACGATAGCGGGATATAGCATGTTAAAGCATGTAGCTGCAGGCTATATCCTGGTACAGCCACTCAAAACCAGCCGCCGCCTATTTGCGGCACTGGTCGGGAAGTGCTTATTTGATTTCCATTTGGAATAATAGATTTACCTACTAGCTCAGTCCTGGTAATCAAATGCATTACTATCTTCCATTTTATAGATCACCTAGAATCTATTAAGTGTTTTGGACTCACTCATACAATTGTTATGTTGATAAGTTATCATTTATCAGTATATGAGTGATTTATGTTGGTGGAGCATATGGTTTTAATATGTGTGTTTGGTACAGGGCTGGCCCAAGACATTGTGTTGCCTGGGTCCATGAATGAAATGCTGCCCCCCACAAAAAAAAAAAAAATCATGCCCACCAAAAGGTCCCAACATCCATTATTTTATATCATGATAGTTAAAACTAAAATTAAATTTATCAGGAAGTCAGATTTACATGCAACAGCACCTTGTCTATATGCAAAATGATATGGCATACCATTATGTGAAATTCCAAGGGGCGGGGGGCTAGGGTAGTATATAGACAGACTAGGGTAGTATATGGGCAGGCTAGGGTAGTATATGGACAGGCTAGGGTAGTATAAGGACAGGCTAGGGTAGTATATAGACAGGCTAGGGCAGAATAGGGGCAGGCTAGGATAGTATAGGGACAGGCTAGGGAAGTATAGGGGCAGGCAGAGAGGCCCAGGCGGGCAGTTGTCATCATGACACACAAAACCACTGGAAGAAAAATCTTGGTCGGCAAATTTCTGGATAAATAGAAAAGAAGAGGAGAGGCGGCCATGGTTTGGACCCACTGGGACCCATGGTAGGGCCGGCCCTGGTTTGGTATGTGTGTGGTGTGACATTGTTTTAAATGTGATATATGTAATACATTTTAGCACTTTTTGTGCAGTGAGTTGCTTATGATTTTTTCTACTTGTTCCTTTGGTTTTGTCATATTTGTTTTTTTTTTATACGTGAGAGTTGGTAGAGTCTAAACCAAGTTTTTTTCAATTTTGAAAGCTTTTCATGCTAGCTTTACTGGTGACTCCCATTGTCTCATATTATACAACTATACATACACAATATAATGGATTGATATACAAAGTATATGGAAGCACTCAGCTATGAGAAAATATTAACTGAACAGAATGTATTCTCTCCTGAGAAGAGGCCATTAAGGGGGGATATGATCACCATGTGTAAATACATTAATATTCCAAATCATGAACTTAGTGCAAAGTAATTCATTGTAAGATTATTACAAAGACTAAGGGGGCACTCTTTACATCTTAACCTCCATTTCTGTAAAGGCTTCTTCACAATAAGAGCTGTGAAAATCTGAAATAGACTCCCTCAGGAATTAGTTCTGGCCAGTGCGTTTGTTTTAAAAAAGAGCTAGACAAATTCCTAAATGCACAGAATATAACTGGATATTGACATTGCGACAGTGCTAGGCCCTGCCACTGTGATGTAAGGATTAAAGATCACACAGAGTGCTGAACAGAGAATGCTGAACAGAGAAAAAAATGTTTGGAGATTGTTAGATCCCGAATCGGGTTCCGGTTCTTTGAAAGCCTTGGGAGGGAAGAAGCCTCTAACCTCTAACTTTTTACTTCTAAAACAGTATTCTGTGGCTGGTCTGAAGTTACTGGAAAGTACTACACGTTGAGAGAACCCCCCCCCCAACTTCCAAATATCACAGCATGTGTAGGTAATACCATCAGAGATTGTTGATCCTGGAAATATCTGACTGCCTTGAGGGATCAGGAAGGAATTCTTTTTCCATTGCTGGAGCAAATTGGATCATACTTTATAGGGTTTTTTCTTTCTGTCCCCTGGATCAACTGTACGCATGGGGTTCTGTATATGGTAGATTTTATTCTATTTATTTATTATTGTTTTCTATTGGTTGAATTAGATGGATATGTGCCTTTTTTAACCTAACTATGTAACATACTCCTGTCCCCTAAACCGTGTTGCCAACCCCTGAAGTGAAATTTATTGACAGGACGTCAAAAATTTGCAAACAGAACCAATTTTTTACTGACATAAATCATAACATTTACTGACAAAGCCACTTTTTTTACTGACACTTCAAAAAAAGCGGTGCAAATATCAATATTTAAGCGATAAACATACAGGTGCTGGTCATTTAATTAGAATATCATCAAAAAGTTGATTTATTTCACTAATTCCATTCAAAAGGTGAAACTAGTATATTATATTCATTCATTACTCATAGACTGATATATTTCAAATGTTTATTTCTTTTAATGTTGATGATTGTAACTGACGACTAAGGAAAATCCCAAATTCAAAATCTCAGAAAATTAGAATATCGTGAAAAGGTTCAATATTGAAGACATCTGGTGCCACACTCTGATCAGCTAATTAACTCAAAACACCTGCAAAGGCCTTTAAATTGTCTCTCAGTCTAGTTCTGTAGGCTACACAATCATGGGGAAGACTGCTGGCTTGACAGTTGTCCAAAAGACGACCATTGACACCTTGCACGAGGAGGGCAAAACACAAAAGGTCATTGCAAAAGAGGCTGGCTGTTCACAGAGCTCTGTGTCCTGAGTGACACTGACAGACTCCCAGTGCCCGACGAGCAACTCTCCTGCCTCCCCATCCAGTTTTCCCCTTCGGCTCCTGGCTGAGTGACACTGTCACTGACAGACTCCTCGTGGCTGGGCCAGCGGGAGACTCTCCCACCTCCTACCCCATCCAGTCCTCCACTCTGGCTTCTGGCTGACATCTGTTGCTATTCATAAGAAGGTGCCAAGCAGCGCCATTATGTCACCATGCGCCCGCCCCCATGGCCAAGCCCAGCCGAGCTCAGCCGAGCTTGTTCAATCTGGCTTCGCACATGCAGTGGGAAAGTTGGCAGAAGACCATTTTTTTATGGACAGCCGCCGTCCATAAACTTTTGTCAATTTTCCTATCGCACTCCTTCCTGGCAAGTAGGCTCTTATGCTGCAACGGAAAGCAGCTGGGTCCTGGAAATGTCATGCAAGTGTACATATTCGTCAGCACACCGTGGATCCTTGTCCAAAGCTTTCTTTATTGAAGAGATCACATCACAGAAAAGTTCAACATTTCAGAGCCGCGCAGGGCCCCTTCGTCAGGCATGTGATAAAGTGTACAGTGCAACAGCAGAATATATTTACATAAGCCACCAATCAGAACATCAAGAAAGTGAAAAAATGTGAAGAAAATGTTCCCACCCTCTCCCTCTGACGTCATCTGACGTCAGATCCCGCCAAAAATAATTTACAGTGCTTTTATGCCACTTATAACTGTTATGAGGTAATAAATGTAGAGTATAATACCAAGGTGTGCATCCCACCTGGGTCGCGTGTGTGTGCCTGCAACAGATCGAGAGCATCAGCGAGATGCACCCGATCATAACAAGCCGCTCATAGGACCCAGGGGAGCTGTGTCAGCCAGGAGAGGCAGGCTACCAATCACGGCCTGCCACGTATGCCGCCCATGTGCACAATGCGCATGGTAACAGGACACGGGAGGACACCTGAGAGCGGGTCGGCTGTCGCCACAGAATGAAAGTGTTGAAACCCACGTTAGGGTGGCCACCAGGGGTGCAGAATATGGAAACCAGAAGTACAGTCTTTGTCAATTTTCCTATTGCACTCCTTCCTGGCAAACAGGCTCTTATGTTGGTGGATGCTGCAACGAAAACCAGCTGGATCCTGCAAATGTCATGCAAGTGTACATGTTTGTCAGCACACCGTGGATCCTTGTCCAAAGCTTTCTTAATTGAAGAGATCACATCACAGAAAAGTGCAAGATTTCGGAGCCACGCAGGGCAACAGCCGACCCGGTCTCAGGCGTCCTCCCATGTCCTGTTACCATGCGTGTAGTGCGCATGGGCGGCATACGTGGCAGGCCATGATTGGTAGCCTGCCTCTCCAGGCTGACATGGCTCCCCTGGGTCCTATTGGCGGCTTGTTATGATCAGGTGCATCTCGCTGATGCTCCCGATCTATTGCAGGCACACACATGCGACCCAGGCAGGATGCACACCCCGCTATTATACTCTACATTTATTACCTCATAACAGTTATAAGTGGCATAAAAGCACTGTAAATTATTTTTGGCGGGATCTGACGTCAGATGACGTCAGAGAGAGGAGGTGGGAACATTTTTTTCACATTTTTTCACTTTCTTGATGTTCTGATTGGTGGCTGTTCAAAAAATCAACAAACGCAATAAACTGTTCCCCATCACCTGACCAGATAAGAAAAATGCCATCTATATACCTCACCCATTTAATGACATGTTTGGTAAATAGAGGGGATGTGTAGACAAAGCATTCTTCAAGATAGCCCACAAATAGATTCACGAATGAGGGGGCCGCTGAGCTCCCCATTGCAGTGCCTCGAATTTGTGTGTATGTCTTCCCTTCAAACATGAAATGGTTATTGGTCAGAATAAACTCAAGGCATTCAAGAATGTAGCCCTTTGGTAACTTGGTAACTTTCTTGTTTGGAAAGAAAATGTTCAACGGCTTGTAGGCCGGCATTATTGGGTATGCAAGTATACAGCGATGCTATGTCCATCGTGGCAAGGCTCCAATATCACAAAATGAAGAGAAGGGCTCCAATTTTCTTAGGAAGCCACTCGTGTCTCTGATGTAGGCAGGTAGGTCCCTGACGATAGGTTGTAAGTGGTAGTCAATGAACTGGGCCAAAAGTTGGGTAATGGCTCCTGTACCGGAGACTATAGGTCTGAACTTAAGTGGTGTGGTGCATTTATGGATCTTCGGTAATCCATAAATAACTGGCATGCGTGGATGGTCGTTACGTAAAAAATTAGCAACCTCGTTAGTCACCCAACCATTCAAAAGTCCTATGCTGATGAGATTCATCAGGGCGTTTTTGGTGCCCTGGGAGGGGTCCCTCTTCGGTGTCATGTAGTTCATGGAGTCTGCCAGCATGGATAGCATGCCATCTCTGTAGTCACTGTAATTCATGATTACAATGCCTCCGCCCTTGTCGGCAGGTTTGATAATAATGTTCTTGTCTTCCTTAAGGGACTTCAATGCTGCAAACTCATCAGGGCTCAAATTAGTGTGTGTGTTCTTGGTGATATTACTGGATACATCATGCTTGATGGTTCAGGTGTAACTGTCAATGGAATGGAATTACTGTACACTTTATCACATGCCTGACTAAGGGGCCCTGCGCGGCTCTGAAACGTTGCACTTTTCTGTAATGTTATCTCTTCAATAAGGAAAGCTTTGGACAAGGATCCACGGTGTGCTGACGAACATGTACACTTTCATGACATTTCCAGGACCCAGCTGATTTTCGTTGCAGCACCCACCAACATAAGAGCCTACTTGACAGGAAGGAGTGCGATAGGAAAATTGACAAAGACTGTACTTCTGGTTTCCATATTCTGCACCCCTGGTGGCCACCCAAACGTGGGTTTCAATATTTTAATTCAGTGGCGACAGCCGACCTGCTCTCAGGCGTCCTCCCGTGTCCTGTTACCATGCGCGTTGTGCACATGGGCGGCATACGTGGCAGGCCATTATTGGTAGCCTGCCTCTCCTCCCTGGGTCCTATGGGCGGCTTGTTATGATCGTGTGCATCTCACTGATGCTCCCGATCTGTTGCAGGCACATACACATGACCCAGGCGGGATGCACACCCCGCTATTATACTCTACATTTATTATCTCATAACAGTTATAAGTGGCATAAAAGCACTGTAAATTATTTTTGGCAGGATCTGACGTTAGATGACGTCAGAGGGAGGGGGTGGGAACACTTTCTTCACATTTTTTCACTTTCTTGATGTTTTGATTGGTGGCTTATGTAAATATATTCTGCTGTTGCACTGTACACTTTATGACATGCCTGACGAAGGGACCCTGCGTGATTCCGAAACGTTGCACTTTTCTGTGATGTGATCTCTTCAATAAAGAAAGCTTTGGACAAGGATCCACAGTGTGCTAACGAGTATGTACACTTGCCGCCCATAAACCAACATTTACAGACAGGCTGTAAATGGTTTAAATTCACAGACTGTCCATAAATTTACAGGCAAACCTGTCTGTAAACTTTGTTGTATATTAGATATTTCTGCGAAAAAGTCAAACCTCTTAATTAAGTTAGCCACACCTCCAAAAATTCACATTTTACATTTGAAGTAACCAAGAAGGGGTATTTGGTCCCAATTTGTTCAATCTGAAATCTATCCAAAGTTTGTCCTTAGTCACATCTCACAGGCTCAAGGATGTCTAATTGAAACATCATAAGTAGAGTTGAGCGAACACCTGGATGCCCGGGTTCGGTGGGTTCAGCCGAACTTCGCGAAAAAGTTTGGGTTCAGGACTGAACTTGACCCCGAACCCCATTGAAGTCAATGGGGACCCGAACTTTTTGGCACAAAAATGACTGTAAAAAAGTCCTGGAAAGTGCTAGAGGGCTGCAAAAGGAAGTAAAATGATTTTAGAACAATAATCTGTGCCTTACAGCAACAGCAGGAATCTGACCCTATAGAACTAGAAGATGATTTTAGAACAATAATCTGTCCCTCTAAGCAGTAGACTCTACCTAGTCCAGTCAGATCATTCTGTAATGCAGGATGAGATGTTATTAGATCTGCAATCTGTCCCTCACAGCGCCGGCAGCATCCTCTCCCTACACTACCCAGAGAGCATGTGACATGCAGCACTAAGTGACTCCAGCTTATAAATAAGCTGGGTCACATGATGCACTGGCCAATCACAGCCATGCCATTAGTAGGCATGGCTGTGATGGCTTCTAAGGGCAAGCCAGTGAAACGCTTGTTGATTGGCTGCCCTGTAGCTATTCAACAGACGGGATCAAATACCCGAACCCAGAACCTGAACCCGAACTTTTTTCAAATGTCCGGGTTCGAGTCCGGGTCACGGACACCCCAAAGTTCGGTACGGATCCAAACTTTATAGTTCGGGTTCGTTCAACTCTAATCATAAGTCATTTGGGAAACAAGTTAAAATGCCATTAATAATAGGAAAGGGGCATTCAATAAATAAAAAAAATGAAGGAACAGTATCATCATTTGAAAGTTACAAAGAATCCAATAACATATGCAAAAAGGAAAATCGAGGTCGCAAAAATTCAAAATGTATTTCAAAAGGAAACCATTACAACCATCAAACACCAAAGGGTTCCATCAGATATCATCAGATGTGCCCTTTTCTGGTTTTGCAAGTTCCAAAGATCCCTTACCTGCCTGGCTGCTATGATAAATAACCTCCAAAATGACTAAAACAAAATAAGCTGTTTGGATCGGCGCTCAGGACAACTTCCAAGCTTTGCATTTTTTTCTGGAATAGCCATGCCTTATTCCACCCCGTGCAGTTCCATCGACCATAAGTTTACTGCCTTCAATTAAAAATAGACTACACCTGATACCAGGGGTCAAATCCTGGGAAAAAAGTGTGTGAACTCACCCAAGATCCCCCCCAACCTCCAAAATAAAAAAGTGTGTGTGCCTGTGTATATATACACACACAGGCAGATATATATATACCTGCTGGCTGGTACTGCTGGGGGTACTGTCAGATGATAATGCTGGCCAGTACTGCTGGGGGTACTGCCGAATGGTACTGCTGGATGGTTACTGCTGGATGGTATGGCTGGGGGTACTGCTGGATGGTACTGCCAGATGCTACTGTTGGATGGTAATGCTGGGGGTACTGATGAATGGTGCTGCTGGATGGTACTGCTGGGGGTACTGTTGGATGGTACTGCTGGGGGTACTGCCAGATGGTACTGCTGGGTGTACTGCTGGATAGTACTGCTGGGGGTACTGCCGGATGGTAATGCTGGGGGTACTGTTGGATGGTACTGCTGGGGGTACTCCCGGATGGTACTGCTGGCTGGTACTGCTGGGGGTACTGCTGGATGGTACTGCTGGCTCGTACTGCTTGGGGTACTGCTGGCTGGTAGTGCCGGCTGGGACTGCTGGCTGGCACTGCTGGGGGTACTGATTGTTGGTACTGCTGGGGGAACTGTCGGATTGTACTGCTGGCTGGTACTACTGGCTGATACTGCTGGGGGTACTGTCAGATGGTACTGCTGGGGGTACTGCTGGCTGGTACTGCCGGATGGTACAGCTTGGGGTACTGCTGGCTGGTACTGCTGGGGGTACTGGTACTGCTCGCTGGTACTGCTAGGGTACTGGTACTGCTGGATGGTACTGCTGGGGGTACTGGTACTGCTGGTGGTACTGCCAGATGGTACTGCAGGCTGGTACTCCTGGGGGTACTGCCAGATGGTACTGCTAGATGGTACTGCTGGCTGTTACTGCAGGATGGTACTGCTGGGGATACTGCTGGCTGGTACTGCTGGGGTTACTGGTACTGCTGTATGGTAATGCTGGGGGTACTGATACTGCTGGATGGTAATGCTGGGGCTACTGATACTGCTGGGGGTACTGGTACTACTGGATGTTACTGCTGGAGGTACTGGTACTGCTGGATGGTAGTGCTGGGGGTTCTGGTACTGCTGGCTGGTACTGCTGGGGGTTCTGGTACTGCTGGCTGGTACTGCTGGGGGTACTGGTACTGCTGGATGGTACTGCTGGGGGTACTGGTACTGATGTATGGTATTGCTGGCTGGTACTGCTGGATGGTACTGCTGGCTGGTACTGCTGGCTGGTACTGCTGTGGGGAACTGGTACTGCTGGCTGGTACTGCTGGGGGTACTGGAACTGCTGGCTGGTACTGCTGGATGGTACTGCTGGGGGTACTGCTGGATGGTACTGCTGGCTGGTATTGCAGGATGGTAATCACTGGGGGTACTTAGGGTTGCCACATCATCCCTTTAATCCAGGACACATATGAATTACACAGGTTGTGAGGCTAATTTAATGCAGATGAGGCACCAAGTGAGTTTAATTACCACCTTAATCAGCCACAGAACCTGTGAACCTAATATGTGTCCTGAATTAAAGGGATGATGTGGCAACCCTAGGGGTACTGTTACTGCTGGCTGGTATGCTGGGGGTACTGGAACTGCTGGATGGTACTGCTGGGGGTACTGGTACTGCTGGGAGTACTGGTACTGCTGGCTAGTACTGCTGGGGATACTGGTACTGCTGGCTGGTACTGCTGGGGATACTGCCAGATGGTACTGCTGGCTGGTACTGCTGGTTGGTACTGCAGGATGGTACTGCTGGAGGTAATGCTGGCTGGTACTGCTGGGGTACTGGTACTGCTGGATGGTAGTTCTGGGGGTACTAAAATGGCTGGGGGTACTGGTACTGCTGGCTGGTACTGCTGGGGGACTGGTACTGCTGGGGGTACTGCTGGATGATACTGTTGGATGGTAGTGCTGGGGGTCCTATACTGCTGGGGGTACTGCTGGCTGGTACTGCTGGATGTTACTGCTGGCTGGTACTGCTGGGGGTACTGGTACTGCTACTCATGGGGGTACTGGTACTGCTGGCTGGTACTGCTGGCTGGTACCGCTGGATGGTACTGCTGGTTGGTACTGCTAGGGGTACTGCTGGATGGTACTTGGCTAAAGGATAGATCCCAGAGTGTGGTTGTAAATGGGGTTCACTCAGAACAGAGACCAGTCACTAGTGGGGTACCACAAGGTTCTGTACTGGGTCCTGTTCTATTCAACACGTCAGAGGTGACGAAACTGGTTAGAAGGTCGTTACGGTTTAGTACAAGGTACAATGTCTGGGGAGGTCCCTATAGTTGAGATGATGTGTGGAAACATAGTAGTCGTTTCTCTGTATGTAACGGGTCGTTTGGAAATCAATATAGTGAATGTATATCCAACTTATCTTGTCCTGGGTCATGTCTTGGAACACCATGGGGTGATCACTGACCAGAGACAAGACTCACTTGGGGTAAATGTTGGTGTGAGACCCTAGATAGGAAATCGGTTCATGGTAGGTCGTCATGGGGATCGTCATGGTTGGTCGTCATGGTAGGTCGCCATGGTCGGTCGTCATGGTC
>BLSH010394062.1:17275-32531 GCA_018402905.1 Glandirana rugosa
CTGTGGGATTTCAGGCCATGCCTGGGTTTGAAATGTCAGGTCCAAGTGAGTTGAGATCAACGTTCGTCAGACCCTATCTACGTCTCAGTCAGACCTTCCTGACACCTCACAATCGGTCCTCCCAATCACTTTCCCCGTCGACGTCGGTCCACCCGACCGTCACGCACTTCTCCACCACGACCCCAGTCATCGGTGTCCTCCTCCTGCAGGCCCGTGATCTTGAAAGAAAACACGATGTGATGGAAACGGGACGGAATTTCCCGTAAACGATGACCAGACTAATGAGAACAAATCACAACTCGCTTGGGCCTGACATTGCAAGCAACCCGAACGATTTTTGAAATGTCCGGGTCCGGGTCCGTGCCACGGACACCCAAAAGTTCGGTACGGACCCGAACGTTACAGTCCGGGTTCGCTCAACACTAAACAAGAGTAATCAGACCAGTAGCAAATGCCCTTTAAGGCAGGGCAAAGGTAGTGTAGCACAAAAGAAAGTTCTAGTGCCCGGACGTCCTCCTCCTGTGGCTACTGACCCCAGCACCACCTCTTCACGCACTGCCAGCCCACCTGGCTGCAGCTGCCCCTTTCACTAACCCTCCTGGCTAACACTCCACAGTCCTTCCAGACTGACTCTGCATCTATCCCAGACTGCTTGCAACTAGAGTTGAGTGAACCTGGACTGTAAAGTTTGGGTCCGTACCGGACTTTAGGGTGTCCGTGCCCCGAACCCGATCCCGGACATTTAAAAAAGTCTGGGATCGGGTTCGGTATTCAGGTATTTTTTGGCACCTGTTGTATAGCTGCAGGGCAGCCAATCAACAAGCGTTTCACTCGTTTGCCCTTAGAAGCCATCACAGCCATGCTAATGGCATGGCTGTGATTGGCTAGTGCATCATGTGACCCAGCCTCTATATGAGCTGGAGTGGGGAGAGGATGCTTCCGCCGTTGTGAGGGAGAGATTGGCGTTCTAATATCATCTCATCCTGCATTAGAGACAGGTTCCTGGCGGTGCTGTGAGGGAAATATTAGCGTTCTAAAACCATCTGATACTGGAGTAGGTACAGGTTCCTGGTGCTGTGAGGGAAAAATTAGTGTTCTAATATCATCTCATCCTGCTTTAGAGACAGGTTCCTGGCGGTGCTGTGAGGGAAAGATTAGCGTTCTAATATCATCCGATACTGCATTAGGTACAGGTTCCTGGCGCTGTGAGGGAAAGATTAGCATTCTAATATCATCTGATACTGGAGTAGGTACAGGTTCCTGCGCTGTGAGGGAAAGATTAGCGTTCTAATATCACCTGATAATGCATTAGGGACAGGTTCCTGGTGCTGTGAGGGAAAGATTAGCATTCTAAAATCATCTCATACTGCAGTAGGGACAGGTTTCTGTTGGTGCTGTGAGGGACATTTTATTGTTCTAAAATCATCTCATAGTGGCGTAGGGAGAGGTTCCTGTCAGTGCTGTGAAGGACAGATTATCGTTCTAAAATAATCTCAAAGTGCAGTAGGGACAGGTTCCTGTCCGTGCAGGGAGGGACAGATTATTGTTGTAAAATCATCTCATACTGCAGTAGGAACAAGTTCCTGTCAGTGCTGTGAGGGAAATATTATCGTTCTAAAATCATCTCAAAATGGTTTAGGGAGAGGTTCCTGTCGGTGCTGTGAGGGACAGATTATCATTCTAAAATCATCTCAAAATGGTTTAGGGAGAGGTTCCTGTCGGTGCTGTGAGGGACATATTATCGTTCTAAAATCATCTCATACTGGTGTAGGGAGAGGTTCCTGTCGGTGCTATGAGGGACAGATTATCCTTCTAAAATCATGTCATACTGCGGTAGGGACAGGTTCCTGTCAGTGCGGTGAGGGACATATTATCATTCTAAAATCATCTCATAGTAGAGTAGGGAGAGGTTCCTGTCAGTGCTATGAGAGACAGATTATTGTTCTGAAGTCATCTCATACTGCAGTAGGGACAGGTTCCTGTCGGTGCTGTGAGGGACAGATTATCGTTCTAAAATCATCTCATAGTGGAGTAGGGAAAGGTTCCTGTCCGTGCTGTGAGGGACAGATTATCGTTCTAAAATCATCTCATACTGGTGTAGGGAGAGGTTCCTGCCGGTGCTGTGAGGGAAAAATTATTGTTCTAAAATCATCTCACACTGCACTAGGGACAGGTTGAGGGACTGTGAGGGACATATTATCGTTCTAAAATCATCTCATAGTGGAGTAGGAGAGAGGTTCCTGTTGGTGCTGTGAGGCACATATTATCGTTCTAAGATCATCTCATACTGGTGTAGGGAGAGGTTCCTGTCGGTGCTGTGAGAGACAGATTATTGTTCTAAAATCATCTCATACTGCAGTAGGGACATGTTCCTGTCAGTGCTGTGAGGGACATATTATCGTTCTAAAATAATCTCATAGTGGAGTAGGAGAGAGGTTCCTGTCAGTGCTGTGAGGGACAGATTATCGTTCTAAAATCATCTCATACTGGTGTAGGGAGAGGTTCCTGTTGGTGTTGTGAGGGACAGATTATCATTCTAAAATCATCTCATACTGGAGTAGGGAGAGGTTCCTGTCGGTGCTGTGAGGGACAGATTATCGTTCTAAAATCATCTCATACTGGTGGAGGGAGGGACAGATTATTGTTGTAAAATCATCTCATACTGCAGTAGGAACAAGTTCCTGTCGGTGCTGTGAGGGAAATATTATCGTTCTAAAATCATCTCAAAATGGTTTAGGGAGAGGTTCCTGTCTGTGCTGTGAGGGACAGATTATTGTTCTAAAATCATCTCAAAATGGTTTAGGGAGAGGTTCCTGTCGGTGCTGTGAGGGACAGATTATCGTTCTAAAATCATCTCATACTGGTGTAGAGAGAGGTTCCTGTCGGTGCTATGAGGGACAGATTATCCTTCTAAAATCATGTCATACTGCGGTAGGGACAGGTTCCTGTCAGTGCGGTGAGGGACATATTATCGTTCTAAAATCATCTCATAGTAGAGTAGGGAGAGGTTCCTGTCGGTGCTATGAGAGACAGATTATTGTTCTGAAGTCATCTCATACTGCAGTAGGGACAGGTTCCTGTCGGTGCTGTGAGGGACAGATTATCGTTCTAAAATCATTTCATACTGCAGTAGGGACAGGTTCCTGTCGGTGCTGTGAGGGACATATTATCGTTCTAAAATCATCTCATAGTGGAGTAGGAGAGAGGTTCCTTTTGGTGCTGTGAGGGACATATTATTGTTCTAAGATCATCTCATACTGATGTAGGGAGAGGTTCCTGTCAGTGCTGTGAGAGACAGATTATTGTTCTAAAATCATCTCATACTGCAGTAGGGACATGTTCCTGTCAGTGCTGTGAGGGACATATTATCGTTCTAAAATCATCTCATAGTGGAGTAGGAGAGGGGTTCCTGTCAGTGCTGTGAGGGACAGATTATCATTCTAAAATCATCTCATACTGGTGTAGGGAGAGGTTCCTGTTGGTGTTGTGAGGGACAGATTATCGTTATAAAATCATCTCATACTGGAGTAGGGAGAGGTTCCTGTCAGTGCTGTGAGGGACAGATTATCGTTCAAAAATCATCTCATACTGGTGTAGGGAGAGGTTCCTGTCGGTGCTATGAGGGACAGATTATCCTTCTAAAATCATGTCATACTGCGGTAGGGACAGGTTCCTGTCAGTGCGGTGAGGGACATATTATCGTTCTAAAATCATCTCATAGTAGAGTAGGGAGAGGTTCCTGTCGGTGCTATGAGAGACAGATTATTGTTCTGAAGTCATCTCATACTGCAGTAGGGACAGGTTCCTGTCGGTGCTGTGAGGGACAGATTATCGTTCTAAAATCATCTCATACTGGTGTAGGGAGAGGTTCCTGTCGGTGCTGTGAGGGAAGAATTATTGTTCTAAAATCATGTCATACTGCGGTAGGGACAGGTTCCTGTTGTGCTGTGAGGGACAGATTATCGTTCTAAAATCATCTCATACTGGAGTAGGGAGAGGTTCCTGTCGGTGCTGTGAGGGACAGATTATCGTTCTAAAATCATCTTATACTGGTGTAGGAAGAGGTTCCTATCGGTGCTGTGAGGGACAAATTATTGTTCTAAAATCATCTCATACTGCAGTAGGGACAGGTTCCTGTAGGTGCTGTGAGGGACAGATTATCATTCTAAAATCATCTCATACTGCAGTAGGGACAGGTTCCTGCTGCTGGTGTGAGCAGTGCATTTCTTGCAGAAAAATAAAGTGTATCTATGTTGCTGTTTAAAAAAAAAAAAAGAATAATAATTTATTATTCTTTTTTTTTTTAGTATTAATAAATAGTGCTACATAGTACATTTGCGCCTTGCTGGTTTAAATAAATAAAATATTCTAAATATTACATTTGCGGCCAGCGGTGCATTTCTTGCACAAAAATAAAAAGTGCATCTACATTGCTGGTTTTAAAAAAAAAAATAATATATATTTTTTTATTATTATTATTAATAAATAGTGCTACATAGTAGCGCCCAGAATTAGGAGAGCGTCAAATAAGGGACGTGTTCGTGGTGCTGCTGGTGCTGCTGGTGTTGGTGGTGATGGTGAAGTTCCTGTTGCAAGGAGAGGACGTGGTCAATTTGTACCAGCTACACGCACGAGTGAAACACCTTCCTCAGGTGCGAGTAGCCGACAGAAATTCAACGTTATATGGTAGGCCAGAATGCCGCTCAAGAATGGTGAGGCCAGAACAAGTACAGGCGATAGTAGATTGGGTGGCTGACAATGCCTCCAGTTCCTTCACATTGTCTCCCATCCGGTCCCTTGCTGAAAGCTCAGAGTTGGCACCTGAACCGAATGGCCATCTGTCTTTCACCTCAGCCCCTTGTAAATCAGCCAAGCAGTCTGAGCCCCAACTCATGCAGCAATCTCTTATGCTTTTGATGACTCTGCTGGTGTGCTTTCCGTGGGCCATCCACATAGCCCTGACCCAGAAATTGAAGACATTGAGTGCACTGATGCCCAACCACTTCTGTTTCAGGATGAGGACATTGAAATACCACTGCAGCAAGTCTCTGATGATGACGAAACACAGGTGCCAACTGCTCCGGCTTTCCACAGTGTGCAGACTGACAAGGAGGGCAGTGGTGAAGGGTGGGTGGAAGATGATGAGGTCCTAGACCCCACATGGAATGAAGGTCATGCGAGTGACGTGTGCAGTTTGGAGGAAAAGGTGGTGGTCGCACAGAGGCACCAGCACAGCAAAAGAGGAAGCAGATTGCAAAAGCGGAGTGACCATCCCCTAGACAGTACGCCTGTTACTACCCACTGCACCCAGGGACCTTGCACACCAAAGGCAGCTCAAAGGAGTGGCAGTTCTTCAGACAATGTGCTGAGGACAAGACACGAGTAGAGTTGAGCGAACCCGAACTGTAAAGTTCAGGTCTGTACTGAACTTTTGGGTGTCCGGGACCCGGACCCGAACCCGGACATTTCAAAAAAAGTTTGGTTTCGGGTCTGGGGTTCTGGTATTTTACTACACGTGTTAAAAAGCTGCCAAGGGCAGCCAATCAACAAGTGTTTCACTGGTTTTCCCTAGAAGCCATCACAGCCATGCCTACTAATGGCATGGCTGTGATTGGCCAGTGAACCATGTGATCCAGCCTCTATATGGGGCTGGAGTCACTGTGCTGCATGTCATATGCTCTCAGGATAGTTTAGGGAGAGGATGCTGCTGGCTCTGTGAGGGACAGATTGCATATATTATAGAACATCTCATCCTGCATTACTGAACGATCTGATTGTGGACTAGGGAGAGATACTAGTACTGGTGCTTTTAGGGAGGGAGAGATACTAGTACTGGTACTTTGAGAGACAGATTTCACACCTCATCCTGCTGCACAGAACGATCTGTCTGGACTAGGTAGAGTCTGTTGCTTTAAGGGAAACATTATTCTTTTAAAATCATCATCAAGTTGTACAGGGAAAGGTTCCATCTGTTGCTTTAAGGGAAAGATTAGTGTTCTAAAATCATCATCAAGTTGTACAGGGAAAGGTTCCAGCTGTTGCTTTAAGGGAAAGATTATTATTCTAAAATCAACAACAAAGTGTGTGCGAAAACCCCTATATCAGCCGCAGGGAAGCCACATTAGTGTTTTAAAATCATCTTCAAATTGTGTGGAAAACCCTTATATCAGCCGCAGAAAAGCCATATTTGTTTTTTAAAATCATCTTCAAATTGTGTGGAAAACCCTTATATCAGCCGCAGAGAAGCCATATTAGTGTTTTAAAATCATCTTCAAACTGTGTGGAAAACCCTTATATCAGCCGCAGAGAAGCCATATTAGTGTTCTAAAATCATCTTCAAATTGTGTGTTTTAGAACACTAATATGGCTCCCCGCGGCTGAGATATGCTTTTTCCATACAATTTGAAGATGATTTTAGAACACTAGCATGACTTCTCTGCAGCTGATATAAGGTTTTCCACACAATTTGAAGATGATTTTAAAACATTAATATGGCTTCCCTGCGGCTGATATAGGGGTTTTCCACACAATTTGAAGATGATTTTAAAACACTAATATGGCTTCTCTGCGGCTGATATAAGGGTTTTCCACACAATGTGAAGATGATTTTAAAACACTAATATGACTTCTCTGCTGCTGATATAAAGGTTTTGCACACAATATGAAGATGATTTTAAAACACTAATATGGCTTCTCTGCTGCTGATATAAGGGTTTTCCACACAATTTGAAGATGATTTTAAAACACTAATATGGCTTCTCTGCGGCTGATATAAGGGCTTTCCACACAATTTGAAGATGATTTTAAAACACTAATATGGCTTCTCTGCGGCTGATAAAAGGGGTTTCCACACAATTTGAAGATGATTTTAAAACACTAATATGGCTTCTCTACGGCTGATATAAGGGTTTTCCACACAATTTGAAGATGATTTTAAAACACTAATATGACTTCTCTGCGGCTGATATAATGGTTCTCCACACAATTTGAAGATGATTTTAAAAAACTAATATGGCTTCCCTGTGGCTGATATAGGGGTATTCCACACAATTTGAGGATGATTTTAAAACACTAATATGGCTTCCCCGCGGTTGATATAGGGGTTTCCCACACAATTTGAAGATGATTTTAGAACACTGATCTTTCCCTTAAAGCAACAGCTGGAGGCTTTCCCTGTACAACTTGGAGATGATTTTAGAATCTAAAATAATCTCCTAGTTCTATAGGGAGAGGTTCCTACTGTTGCTTAAAGGGACAGATTATTAAAAAGTTCATCTACATTGCTGATTTAAAAAACAAACAAAAAATTCCAAAAATAAAAAAACTGTGTTGGCTACCTCTTCCTCCTCCACCGCCACTTTCACCGCCTCCTCAACCTCCAACTCCACATCCACCTCAATTTTTGATTTTTTTTATGTGATTTTAGGTTAAAAATTATTTTAAGTTATTTCCCTATCCCCATTTCTTTGTAGGGCAATTGCCATACTCTTACCCCCATTTTCCTTCCTTTTGCAGACCTCTAGGACTTTCCAGGACTTTGTTGCAGTCATTTTTGTGCCTAAAAAATTGGGTCCCCATTGATTTCAATGGGGTTCGGGGTCCATGTCAAAGTTCGGGTCCAGTCCTGACCCGAACCCGGACTTTGTCCCGAAGTTCGGCCAAACCAGCAGAACCCGAACTTCCAGAGGTTCGATCAACTCTAGACACGAGTGGTTTGCACGCTGTGCAATCAGAGCCTGAAGTGAGGCATAAATGTTCTAAACCTGAGCACAACCTGCATGACCAGGCATCTACATGCAAAGCACGAGCTGCAGTGGAATAAGCAGCTCTAAATCCAAGAAAGGTCTCGGGTTCCTCCTGCTTCCTCTTCTGCTGCTGCCTCAGCCTCTTCCTCCACCTCTACAGTGCCAGTGTCACCTGCCACCCAGCAAACAGACGATATGACAGCAACGCCACCATGTCCGCCACCGTCCCCAAGCATTTCCACATGGTCCCATGAAAGCTTACAGCTCTCCATCTCCCAAACACTGGAGAGAAAGAGAAAGTACCCCCCTCCCCACCCGCAATCTCTGGCCCTGAATGCCAGCATTTCAAAATTCCTGGCCTTTGAAATGCTGTCATCCTGTCTGGTGGACATGGACAGTTTTAAAAACCTGATGGCGGTGTCTGTCCCACAGTATGTGGTTCCCAGCCACCACTACTTTTCCAGGCGAGCCATTTCTTCTCTGCACAAACAAGTCGGAGACAAGATCAAGTGTGCACTGCGCAACGCCATCTGTGGCAAGGTCCACATAACCACTGATATGTGGACCAGTAAGCACGGGCAGGAACGCTATATCTCGCTAACTGCACACTGGGCAAATGTAATACCGGGTGGGCCTGAGGCGGCTAGCCGTTTGGCGCATGTCCTTCCTCCACCCAGAATTGCAGGGCATTTCTCTTTGTCTCCTGTTGCCTCCTCCTCCTACTCCGCTTCCTCCTCCTCTACCACCTCCTCATCTGGTCAGCGTAACACCTTCACCACCAACTTCAGCACATCCAGGGGGAAATAACAGCAGGCTGTTTTAAAATTGATATGTTTGGGGGATAAACCCCACACTGCGCAGCAGCTGTGGACGGGCATTGAACAACAGACCGATGAGTGGTTGTTGCCACTGAGCCTCAAGCCCGGCCTGGTGGTGTGGGATAATGGGCGAAATCTCATAGCAGCTCTGGGCCTAGCCGGTTTGATGCACATCCCTTGCCTGGCGCATGTGCTGAATTTGGTGGTGCAGAAATTTCTAAAAAACTACCCGGATATGTCAGAGGTGCTGCAGAAAGTGCGTGCCGTCTGTGCGCACTTTCAGCATTCTCACCCTGCTGCTGCTGGCCTTCCCACTCACCTCCTCCTATGCGACGTGCCCACAAGGTGGAACTCCACCTTGCACATGCTGGAGAGACTGTGCGAGCAGCAGCAGTCAATAGTGGATTTTCAGCTGCAGCACATATGGGTCAATCGCTCTGCAGAACAGCACCACTTCACCACCAACGAGTGGGCCTCCATGCGAGACCTGTGTACCATATTGCAGTGTTTCGAGGACTCCACTGACATGGTCAGTGCCGATGACACTGTTCTCAGCGTTACTATCCCACTTCTATGTCTCCTTGAAAAAACACTTCGGGCGATGATGGAAGAGGATGTGGCACAGGAAGAAGGAGGAGGAGGAAGAGGGGTAATTTCTACAGTTATCAGGCCAGTCATTCACAAGTGGCTCGGAGGGTGGGTTCCTGCACCAGCATAGGCCAGGTAAAAAAATTTCAAGCCAGGGCACAGTTCTGGAGGATGAGGAGGACAAGGATGATGATGAGGAGGAGGAACCGTGTTCACAGCAGGGTGGTACCCAACGCAGCTCGTGGGCATCACTGGAGTGTGGCTGGGGGGATACGGAGGACACAGATGATGCACCTCCCACAGAGGACAGCTTGTCTTTGCCTCTGGGCAGCCTGGCACACATGAGCGACTACATGCTGCAGTACCTGCTCAACGACAGCCGAGTTGCCCACATTTTAACTTGTGCTGACTACTGGGTGGCCACCCTGCTGGATCCCCGTTACAAGAACAACGTGCTGTCCTTAATTCCCTCACTGGAGCGTGATTGGAAGATGCGTGACTACAAGCACACGCTGGTAGACGCGCTGCTGAGGGCATTCCCAAATGACACCGGGGGCTCAGTGGAAGCACAAGGCGAAGGCAGAAGAAGAGGAAGAGGTCGCCAATGCAGCTGTGGCACTGCCAGCACCTCAGAAGGCAGCACGCCACAACAAACAGCATCACCAGCTGATAGGCAACGTCTTAGCAGGAGGCAGCATTTCAGCAACATGGTGGAACAGTATGTGTGCACACGCCTACACGTACTGATTGATGGATCTGCCCCATTCAACTTCTGGGTCTCCAAATTGGGCACATGGGCTGAGTTTGCCCTTTATGCCTTGGAGGTGCTGGCCTACCCTGCAGCCAGTGTATTGTCTGAACGTGTGTTTAGCATGGCAGGGGGTGTTATCACAGACAAGCGCAGCCGCCTGTCCACAGCCAATGTGGACAAGCTAACCTTTATTAAAATGAACCAGGCATGGATCCCACAAGACTTGTCTATACCTTGTGCAGAATAGACATTTAGACCGGCCTCACATAGCCATTGGTATACTGTTTTTTTTAAATATGTCTCAATATTTTGGGGGCTACCCCAATTAGAAAAAAAAACAAACAAACAAAAAACAGTGTTGGCTACCTTCTCCTCCTCCACCGCCACTTCCATCACCTACACCGCCACGGTCATGGCCTCCTCAACCTCCTACTCCACATCCACCTCCTCCTCCAATTTTTTTTTATGTGATTTTAAGTTATTTCCCTATCCACATTTGTTTGCAGGGCACTTGTCCTACTCTTACCCCCATTTTGCTTTCTTTTGCAGCCCTCTAGCCCTGTCCAGGACTTTTTTACAGACATATTTGTGCCCAAAAGTTTGGGTCACCATTGACTTCAATGGATTTCGGGGTCCGGGGTCAAGTTCGGGTCAAGTTCGGTGCCGAACTCGAACCTTTTTGCGAAGTTCGGCCGAACCCGACGAATCCGAACATTCAGGTGTCCGCTCAACTCTACTTGCAACTAGTCTTCTTAGGTATGCCTCTCAGTCCTCTGACTATAAACTCACCAGCCCTCATGGCTGTCTTCCCATTGGAGATTTGACCGGCAGTGTTCTCCTGCTGTCCTCCACTTTGCTCCCATGTCTTCTGGTCAGGACACCTCTGTGTGTCATGAAGAGGGTCCCTTCTGCACCCGAGCTCAGGCCCGTGGCCCCCCCCCTGAAGAATGGGGGCACCCTCAAGGGTCACTGACAGTCTAACACTCCATCTCCATCTTCCACCCAAACTCCACTGCTCCAGCTGTGCTGACCCTGAGTATTTGAGGTGGCCTGCCCCCTGCCAACCCATCTTTTGGGGGTTGGTAGGAGCCCTCATGAATACCCCAGGCAGTTCCTCCTCACCTCCACTCCCATCCTTCTAGAAACTTCTACAAGTTTCTAGAAGTAGGGGGAGGTCTCAGAGATGCTGTATGTGAGTAACTAAGCCCTCCTTGAGTCATGCACCCGACCCAGATTAAAAAAACAACACAGGCTTGGCTGCCAGCCAAGTCTGATAATTTACCTACACTAACAAAACCTATTCTCCTTCTAGCACACTAGAGGGTGATACACTTGATTAAAAAAAGTTTGATTAACACCTACAAGCAACTATAAACAAATTCATATGGGGTAAAAAAAGAGCACGCTTCAGCAACAATACCCTCTACAGACCTAAAAGGACCACAGGCCTGGATACCCCCAACTTGAAACATTACTACCATGCCACTATCATGGACCAATTATCTTCATGGTGGGCACCCTTGACTGACAAACAATGGTCCCTCATGGAACAAACCATAATTGGACATCAACTTAAAGACTTCTTGTGCGCTCTTCTGGTTGGACTCCCTCCCCTTACGCTCCCCTACCTTACAATTATAGCAGCCATATTGACATGGCTACATTCTAAACCCCACCTCCACAACAAGACAAAAATTGACCTTCATGCACATACCATTAAGTACACTGGAAATTTTCACCAAAGACCTCTCACTCACTGATTGGTTGAAAACTGGTCTTATGTCAATTGGACAGCTCCTAGAAAGCTCTTCACAAAGTCTTACAAACCAGTTTCCGCCTCCCACACCATGACTTTTACAAATATCTGCGGATTAGAAACATCCTTGAAAATTCCCTCAAAACAAACGCCCTGGTCCCACAAGATGCTATTACCATCTACTCCTCATCAACAACCACAAAGAAAGGAATCACATACTTCTATAAACTGTTCCTATCCTCTCCACCTCATGGGAAAACCCAGTCAATGGAAAAATGGGAAGACGACCTATCCTGTCCAGTTGAACTTCAGCAATGAAATTCAGCAACCAATACCCTCCTTAAAGTCTCCCACTGCACTACCCACTGGGAATCACATCTAAAACTCATACATCATTGGTACTACTCTCCACTCCAACTCTCCAAATTCTCCAACGCCAACTTACAACTCTGCTGGAGACAATGCAACAACACAGGAACATTACTCCATATGTGATAGCAATGCATTTTGGAAACAGGTTTTTCAACTCATCTCATCAGTTACCGACACAACCTACACTCCTGACCCAGTCCTGGCTCTACTACTAATAAACAAAGTAAGGTGGCCCAAGAACCACTCTCCCTTTGTACTTCACTGTTTAGTAGCTGCCAAAAAAGTAATTGCTTCTTGCTGGAAACAACCAGACCCTCCAGAGTTCTCCTCCTTTCTAATGAGCCTTAACACACAGACCCAATTTGAACTCATGTTCTCAATGAAAAATGACTACAGTCATAAATTCCGCTCACACCCTCTATGCAGTGCTCATGTGTAAAGATGACAAGATACACCCAACGTTTCCCCTTGGGACGTCATCCTTGAAGCTCAATAACCCATCTTTATAACGTCTGCCTCCTTCACCCCCCCCACGCCCACCACCTCACCCCTCCTTACTACAAATAACTTTGATTGTTATACCACCCCTCTACAACACCACAATACCAAAATGTTGTCTGACTCTATGGATGCTCAACAGCCAAAGAAGCAGATCATCCAGTCCCTACTCAACCTAAACCTACCACTATCAAGAATGCAAACTCGGGGGAACAGTCTCTCCCCCCTCTTGGACACAGTCAGATCCCTATGGGGTGTCCTCGGGAGGAGAGATCTGAGCCCACTGATCTTCCCAGACTTGGAACTGATGAGAAACCCACTCATCTGCTACTTAATGGTTTATGTATAGAGTTGAGCGAACACCTGGACGTTCGGGTTCGGAGGGTCTGTACGAACTTTGGGAAAAAGTCTGGGTTCGGCACCGAACGTTGCCCGAACGTTATCCCGGACACCAAACCCCATTGAAGTCAATGGGGACCCGAACTTTTAGTCACAAAAATGGCTGTAACAATGTCCTGGCAAGTGCTAGAGGGCTGCAAAAGGAAGTAAAACGGGGGTAAGAGTAGGGCAAGTGCCCTACAAAAAAATGGGGATAGGGAAAATAAATTAAAATCAAATAAAAAAATGGGAAGGGTGGGTGGATGTAGAGTAGGAGCCTAGAGGTTGACTAGGCCGTGACCATGGCAGTGTAGGTGGAAGTGGCGGTGGTCGAGGAGGAGAAGGAGGTAGCCAACATGGTATTTTTTTTTTGTTTGTTTATAATTGGGGTAGCCCCCAAAATATTGAGGCCTATTCAAAAAAACAAGTATATGAATGGCTGTGTGAGTCCGGTCTGAATGTTTATTCTGCACAAGGTACAGACAAGTCTTGTGGGATCCATGCCTGATTCATTTTAATAAAGGTTAGCTTGTCCACGTTGGCTGTGGACAAAGGGCTGCGCTTGTCTGTGATAACGCCCCCTGCTGTGCTAAACACGTGTTCCAACAATACACTGGCTGCAGGGCAGGCCAGCACCTCCAAGGCATAAATGGCAAGCTTAGGCCATGTGGCCAATTTTGAGACCCAGAAGTTGAATGGGGCAGACCCATCAGTCAGTACATGTAGGCATGTGCACACATACTCTTGCACCATGTTGCTGAAATGCTGCCTCCTGCTAAGACGTTGTCTATCGGCTGGTGGTGCTGTTTGTTGTGGCGGGCTGCTGACAAAGCTTTGCCACATTTCGGCCATGCTAACCCTGCCTTCTGAGGTGCTGGCGGTGCCACAGCTGTGTTGGTGGCCTCTTCCTCCTCCTCCGCCTTCGCCTTGTGCTTCCGCTGAGCCCCCGGTGTCATTTTGGGAATGCCCTCAGCAGCGCCTCTACCAGTGTGCGCTTGTAGTCGCGCATCTTCCTCTCACGCTCCAGTGAGGGAATTAAGGACGGCATTTTGTCCTTGTAACGGGGATCCAGCAGGGTGGTCACCCAGTAATCAGAAGAAGTTACAATGTGGGCAACTGTGGGTAGGGGGGTACTTCCTCTTTCTCTCCAGTGCTTGGGAGATGGACAGCTGTAAGCTTCCATGGAACCATGTGGAAATGCTTGGGGACGGTGGCGGACATGGTGGCGTTGCTGTCATATCATCTGTTTGCTGGGTGGCAGGTGACACTGTCACTGTAGAGGTAGAGGAAGAGGCCTAGGCAGCAACAGAAGAGGAAGCAGGAGGAGGCCGAGACCTTTCTTGGATTTTGAGGTAATTATTCCAATGCAGCTTGTGCCTTGAATTTAGGTGCCTGGTCATGGGGGTTGTGCTCAGGTTGAGAATATTTATGCCCCGGCTCAGGCTATCATTGCACAGCTTGCAAACCACTCGTGTCTTGTTGTCAGCACATTGTCTGAAGAACTGCCACGCGGGGGAATGCCTTTGAGCTGCCTTTGGTGTGCTAGGTCCCTGGGTGCGGTGGCTAGTAGCAGGCTTACTGTCTAAGGGACGCTCGCTCCGCTTTTGCAACCTGCTTCCTCTTTTGCTGTGCTGGTGCCTCTGTGCGACCAACACCTCTTCCTCCAAACTCCACACGTCACTTGCATGACCCTCATTCCATGTGGGGTCTAGGACCTCATCATCCTCCACATCATCTTCCACCTACCCTTCACCACTGCCCTCCTTGTCAGTCTGCACACTGAGGCAAGCTGCAGCAGTTGGCACCTGTGTTTCGTCATCATCAGAAATGTGCTGCGCTGGTGTTTCCATGTCCTCCTCCTGCAACAGAAGTGGTTGGGCATCGGTGCACTCAATGTCTTCCACTTCTGGGGCAGCGCTATGTGGATGGCCCAGGGAAAGAACACCAGGAGAGTCATCAAAAAGCATAAGAGTCTCTTGCAGGACTTGGGGCTCAGACTGCTTGGCTAATTTACAAGGGGCTGAGGTGAAAGACAGATGGCCATTGGGTTCAGGTGCTAACTCTGAGCTTTCATCAAGGGACTGGGAGGGAGACAATGTGAAGGAACTGGAGGCATTGTCAGCCACCCAATCTACTATCGCCTGTACTTGTTCTGGGACGTTCTCTGAGAATACGAAAAACTACTGAGAGGACCACAAGAAAGGGACCCGGTAGGTGTATCGCGACGGGGTCTTCACCTTCTGTAACTCACGTGGCTACGGGTTGGTGAAGACAACGTCCTCCTCCTGTACCTTTGTGGTCGCGTCGTGTAAAGACTACTACTGCTTTGTGTCCACGGTTGACGACGTCG
>BLSH010394062.1:51572-63130 GCA_018402905.1 Glandirana rugosa
CCCATTTATTTGTAGGGCACTTGCCCTAGTTTGAAGATGATTTTAGAACAGTTATATGGCTTCTACCGTTAATTAATACTTTTCAGACACAGTTTGAAGATGATCCACATTCACCTCCATTTTTGCTTTTTTTATGTTTTTATTTTTTTAAAAATATTTACAGTTATTTCCCTGTCCCCATTTTTTTGTAGGGCACTTGCCCTACCCTTACCCCCATTTTACTTCCTTTTGCAGCCCTCTGGGGCTTTCGAGGACTTTCCTACAGCCATTTTTGTGCCTAAAAGTTCGGGTCCCCATTGATTTCAATGGGGTTCGTTGTCCGTGCGATCGTTCGGGTTCCGTCCGGACCCGGACCCGGACTTTGTCCCGAAGTTCGGACGGACCAGCAGAACCCGAACTTCCAGGTGTTCGCTCAACTCTAATCATGATCATTTCCTTTTCTTAACAAAGCTAGAGTTAAATTTTAATAATATTGGTACAACATACTGCATGACTCAACACTGCCTCCCCTGAAAGGCTGCTTCATAGACCTGCCAGCACTTCACATATTCAACAGTCACATGTGCCCTTTTTCTATCAGAACTGGCATCATTATGTTCTGTTTAAAAGCTGACATCTCCTCTAAAGCTTAAGCCTTCTTATATTTTTGTCAGTGTTTTCCTGTACCTCTTGCTCGACCTGAATTATCTTTCAACAAGTGAACAGAAAATGCATAAACAGAAAATCAATCCCCGAGTTTGACATCTGCATCAGCTCAGGACGATTCGAGGCTGCAGGAAATTGTGCTCAGTGAATGGCTAATACACGTCAAGTCTCTGAGCTGCCAAACATTTTAATAAAGGACTGAAGGTGTAGTGACGGGGAATATATTATAAACTGCTTGCTTAATCCCACTGCTTCATTGTTCGAAACATTGGACTTACAGCTATACACAGGCCTTAATCGAGTTATTTTTAGCTTTCTCCAGCTCATTTAGAATAAAAGAAGGGGCTGGGTCAAGAGTGTTGTTAGGAATGAACTTAGTGAAGATGCAAAGCCACCAGACGTCACACTCAACATTGATTTGTAAGCCTGGGCATTTGTGTACAGTAAGAAAGGCCTAAATACATTACTGCATTGTATGTTGGCAACTTAGTCTTAGCAAAGGGGATCATGACAGTCTTTCATGCCTGTAAATACAAAGTCTCTGATCCTTTGGATACTCTAATGCCAGTAATTAGTTTCAGTATTTTAGTCTCTAATGTCTCCAATGTGGACACAGACAACAAAAAGGTAATGCCTTACTGTAGGCAATGTGATCATAACAGCCTTATTTCAGTGTCTCTTGGGTTAGACATCCTTAATTGTTTTTTCTTTTTTTGTACTGGGAGTGAGAGCCAATACAGCAGTTCAGATTTTAAAGAAGAACTCCAGTTCAAAACAGCTTGAGCTCACAGGACGTGGGTTGAGTGGCACTGGACTTCATTCAACCTGGAAGGGGAATGAAGTCTGATGGAGGAATGCAGCCTAAAGGTGGGTATTGCAGTCAATGCAAATGACTAGTTCTGCTTTACTTGGCATCAACCAGCTATAGGATTTGAGTAGCTAAGCAAATGCAGCATTCTTTAAGGTTCACTTAAAATCAGTTTGAGGAGTATCTGAGTTCCAGTTGAGTTCCTTAACAGCTGCATTTGACCTGCATTTGATCTCTTTCTGAACTGCATCAAGCTGCTGTAGCCATCCTGTCCTTAGAAGGCGTGTCCATTTAAAATTAGTAGTGCTAAGTAGACATGTGCACGGCCGAAAATGTTTTTTAGTTTTCTTTTTTTCGGGGTTTTTTTTTCGTTTTTTCTGTTTTCACTTTTTTTTTGTTTTATTTTTTTTTTTTTAGTTCTTTCCTTTTTTCGTTATGATCAAAATTCATTATTTCAAATAAATTTGTATATTCAGAAACATTCAAATTCAGTTCATTCTATTCAAATAGATGCGGTATTCGTTATCATCTGTAATTTGGGAATTCGGAAAAATTTGAATTCGGTTCATTCCATTCGTATAGATGCGGAATTTATTATTATCGGAAATTCGGAAAAATTTGAATTTGGTTCGTTCCATTCGTATAGATGCGAAATTCATTATTATTGGAAATTCTGAAAAATTTGAATTTGGTTTGTTCCATTTGTATAGATGTGGTATTCTTTATTATAATTTGGAAAAATGTGTTCACTAACAGGCAGACACATTTCCAAGGAAATGCCAATACCTAACTAATTTAATAGTTTACTATTATTATATTTTTTATTATTATTATTTATTATTAATAAATAATAATAATAATAATAATAATAAAGTATAACAATGGTTAATAATTTATTACTTTCACTAACAGCCAAATTTGAAAGGAAAACATTTTGTTAGGAACCTACCTATAATTGAATAGTTTATAACTATTATTATAGTTTTTATTATTATTAATATTAATAATAATAATAATTATTATAAAAAATATAATAATGGTTATAAACTATTCAATTATAGGTAGGTATTGGAATTGCCTTGCAAATTATATTATTATAATTATAATAGAAATTATCCAGATGTTTTTAGTTCTTTAGGATTTTTAAATTTTCGGATTTCCGTTCTTATTTTCAGATTTTCGTCCTTTCAAATTTTCGGATTTCCGTTCCTATTTTCGGATTTTCGTTCTTTTGAATTTTCAGATTTTCGTTCTTATTTCCGGACTTTCGTTCTTTTGAATTTTTGGATGTTCGTCCTTTCAAATTTTCAGATTTTCGTTCAGATTTTTATTATTTCGAAATTTCAGATTTCCGGGTTTCCGTTCTCATTTTCAGATTTTCGTTCTTTCAAATTTTCGGATTTTCATTCCTATTTTCAGATTTTCGTTCTTTTGGATTTTCGTTCTTATTTTCGGACTTTCGTTCTTTTCATTTTTCGGATTTTCGTCCTTTCAAATTTTCAGATATTCCTTCTTATTTTCGGATTTTCATTAATTTGAATTTTCGGATTTTCGTTCAAACAGGTTTTCTAATTTTGGTTTTCGTTCATTCGGATTTTCGAATTTCAGATTTTTGTTTCTTCGTATTTTCGTTCTTTTCAAAAATTTGTTTTGCGAAAAATTCAGGAAACGGATTTTTGTTATTCGGACATTTCCGAATTAACAAAAATTCTGAATTTTGACAAAAAACGAATGTGGCACGAAACAAATTGCACATGTCTAGTGCTAAGCTGCAGTCATCTTAGCTGAATTGATAGTTCAGATTTCTTGGGTTTCTCCTTGTATCTGGTTACTTTTAGTTTCTGCCTGCAGCCAGTAGGTGTTACTGATGCCTCTGACAATAGTATGAGAGCTGTACTAATGAGAGCTATGAATATTTATTTACAGTATCTCACCCTGCTCAACTGCTAGGAGGTTTATTGCTAATGGTGCCTGCAGGGATACATATTCTGGGAGTGACCTTGGGAATGCAGTTCCCTCTGGGCTTTCTGCTTAGGGGAGAGATGTGTGGCCGTTTTTGAATTCTCTTAAGCCTGCTGTCTGAGAGGGTTACCATGTACAGGCGGTCCCCGGGTTACAAACAAGATAGGGTCTGCAGGTTTGTTCATAAGTTGAATTTGTTTGTAAGTCAGAAAAAGTACATTTTTTAAGTGTAGCTTCAGCCAAAAAAACTTTTTTTAAGCTTTTTGGATATCATAGGGAAGGGGTAACACCCCTGTAATGTTTGTTTTGCTGTCTGTGTTTCTGTTCAGAAGATTTCACCTCACTTTCTGTTCCAATGACAATTGGATTTTGAAAAATTTGGGTTGTTGTGGAAACAAACCTTCGTGATAAAGCTTCAGTGGAGACACCTTTTTCCCCATAATAACTCTTACAGGAGTGAATTTCCCTTCCTAGGGGGAGATTTCCTCTCACTTCCTGTTGTCTCCCTCCGTTTGTAAGTAGGCATTGTTTGTAAGTCAGATGTTTGTAACTAGGGGACCGCCTGTAGCTGGGCAAAGAACTCGGTTTGAGGTCTAACTTGTGTAACCTGGGTATATTTTGAGGGGCCAGAGAAGCTTTGATTGGAAGCTTGAACCTCACTGGCATATGGTGTCTTCTCCCCTGGGTGCTGAACTGATAAGTGCTTTGAAACCAGGAGCTACAGTCACAGAATGCCAAGTTGGCTTCAGGGATCTCTATCTGTTAAGACTGTAAGGGCTTTGTTCTCTTTTTCAATTAACACTAAAAGTGACTAGGGTCCATCTGTACACATTGCTCCAGTATTCCTGAGTAGTGTTGAGCGAACCCGGACTGTAAAGTTCGGGTCCGTACCGAACTTTGGGGTGTCCGGGACCCGGACCCGAACCCGAACTTTTCAAAAAAAGTCCGGGTTCGGGCCCAGGGTTCTGGTAATTTTACTAAAAGTTCTGAAAATTGCTGTAAAAAAGTCCAGGAAAGTCCTAGAGGTCTGCAAAATGAAGGAAATGGGGGTAAGGGTGGGACAAGTGCCCCTACAAAGAAATGGGAACAGGGAAATAACTAAACGCATTTTTAAAAAAATAATTTCATGAATAAATCAAAAATGGAGGTTGAAGTGTACCATCTTCAAACTGTGTCTGAAAAGTATTAAATAATGGTAAAAGCCATATCACTGTTCTAAAATCATCTTCAAACTGTGTCAAAAAAGTATAAATAAGCCGGGGGAACCCATATCACTGTTCTGCAAACATCTGGAAACTGTGTGTAACACTTTAACTAAAACCGGGACAAACCATACTACTGTTCTGCAAACATCTGGAAACTGTGTGTAACACTTTAACTAAAACCGGGACTAACCCATATCACTGGTCTGCAAACATCTGGAAACTGTGTGTAACACTTTAACTAAAACCGTTACTAACCCATACTACTGTTCTGCAAACATCTGGAAACTGTGTGTAACACTTTAACTAAAACCGTTACTAACCCATACTACTGTTCTGCAAACATCTGGAAACTGTGTGTAACACTTTAACTAAAACCGGGACTAAGCCATATCACTGTTTTGCAAACATCTGGAAACTGTGTGTAACACTTTAACTAAAACTGTTACTAACCCATACTACTGTTCTGCAAACATCTGGAAACTGTGTGTAACACTTTAACTAAAACCGGGACTAACCCATATCACTGTTCTGCAAACATCTGGAAACTGTGTGTAACACTTTAACTAAAACCGGGACAAACCCATATCACTGTTCTGCAAACATCTGGAAACTGTGTGTGAAACTATAGCAGAGAGAAGAACAGGGATATGGGTTCGCTCTGCTATAGTTTCACATAGAGTTTTTAGATGATTTTAGAACAGTGATATGGGTTCGCTCTTCTATAGTGTTACACACATTTTCCAGATGTTTGCAGAACAGTGATATGGGTTAGTCCCGGTTTTAATTAAAGTGTTACACACAATTTCCAGATGTTTGCAGAACAGTGATATGGGTTAGTAATGGTTTTAATTAAAGTGTTACACACAGTTTCCAGACGTTTGCAGAACAGTAGTATGGTTTCTAACGGTTTTAGTTAAAGTGTTACACACAGTTTCCAGATGTTTACAGAACAGTGATATGGGTTAGTCCCGGTTTTAGTTAAAGTGTTACACACAGTTTCCAGATGTTTGCAGAACAGTAGTATGGTTTCTAACAGTTTTAGTTAAAGTGTTACACACAGTTTCCAGATGTTTGCAGAACAGTGATATGGGTTAGTCCCAGTTTTAGTTAAAGTGTTACACAGTTTCCAGATGTTTGCAGAACAGTAGTATGGTTTCTAACGGTTTTAGTTAAAGTGTTACAAACAATTTTCAGATGTTTGCAGAACAGTGATATGGGTTCTCCCGGCTTATTTATACTTTTTTGACACAGTTTGAAGATGATTTTAGAACAGTGACATGGCTTCTACCGTTAATTAATACTTTTCAGACACAGTTTGAAGATGGTCCACATCCACCTCCATTTTTGATTTTTTTATTAAATTATTTTTTTAAAAATGCTTTTAGTTATTTCCCTGTCCCCATTTCTTTGTAGGGCACTTGTCCCACCCTTACCCCCATTTCCTTCCTTTTTCAGACCTCTAGGACTTTCTAGGACTTTTTTACAGCCATTTTTGTGCCTAAAAGTTCGGGTTCCCATTGATTTCAATGGGGTTCGGGGTCCGGGACAAAGTTCGGGTTCTATCCGGACTCGAACCCGGAACTTTGTCCCGAAGTTCGGCCGAACCAGCAGAACCCGGACTTCCAGAAGTTCGCTCAACTCTATTCCTGAGGACTACACCCTTGAAATACTAGCCCACCTTGTCTCTAGAGGTCCCACGACCCTTTGGGAGTCAGGGGGTTCTATATTGCTTTAAGCTTTTTTTGTATTCCCCTTGACTTGAGTGAGGAACAAAATACATGTGTACAAATTCTTATGGCATTTACCGCATCAAATGAACATAGGCAGCGTTATTCCCGAAGAATTGAAATATCAGCCTGCATAAGTATTTATGTATAGTGTAGAAGATTTGAGGACTGCAAATTCCATTTGTTCTTCCCAGAACATTTTTAGTGACGAAACAACCATGATGTTAACCTTTTGGCCTGAAAGAAACCAGTGGTTAAGCAAATTAAAAAAATGGTAGTGGCCTGGATACCATATCAATCCTTAGCACCATCTACCCAGGACAAGTATGCAGATTCTGAACTCATTGAAATGTTATTGCTGTATAGTAGATTCACTCCATTAACTCAATAAACATTGAAGCCACAGACAGCCAGGCAACTGGTATTTTTCATAATGAGGTCAGCAATGTCTCTTTCTCCAATGCCAGCTTAAACCTGGTCACAATGCTGTTGAATTTTAGCATTGCAGTACCTGTGATAGAGAAACAAGCAAGTCTACTACTGCAGTTTGCAGTCATCGAACAGTACTGTGATTAGCATTCATTGCAGCAGGAAGTAAAGCTTTGCTGCAAAAACTACAGTACTATTAAAATTCTCTGTTAATTACATGGCGTTAATTATATAACCACTTAGCCGTTTCTCCTCTTTTAATGAGCACAGCTGTTTTCTGTCCAGCTACCACAAGGAGAATTTCCCCTTGCTAATTTAAAAGTAATACATCGGCAGAAAACTCAGGGGATCCAGCAACCATGCTGGGTGCATTTTTGTAATGCTCAATGATACCTAAATGGGCACGGCTTAACCCCCTGTCTATTGCACAGACACAGAGAGCTATGCATTGCATACCAATGACTCCCAGGCCCAAATGGGTTAAGGTAGTTAACAACTTGGAGCTTGCTCAGCTAATGATCTTTTAATATACTAAAACAGCTATAAAACTTAACGTTTGTTTTGATTAAAAAGACCCTTGGGAGGGAGACTCACATTTTTGAGAGAAACACATAAGTCTGATAAATTCCTTCATTTTTCTCATTCTCTTCCTGCAACATCACCATCATATAGGGTGAGATAAAAGATTAAATATCGCTAAAATAGTCGTTAAGACTGTATAAAGCAACTCAACAGTCAAATACAGGTCTGTAATCCTAAAATAAATCTAACCTTTTTAGATGGTCGATTAATCCTAGTTAGCTAGAGATTAATGAACCTATGAAAGGGAATATTATTTTTAAACCTATATCTTCTGTATTTAGTACTTTTAATACTAAAAATATTAATTTAAAAATAAATACATCGTAATTTTTAGGTAAAAAAGAAATATGGCATGTGGACAGTTCATATTTACATTTTCAACAACTAGGTGGAAATGTTGGTTCTTTTACCTATACTTACCGCAGTATGTGTAAACTGCCAACTACTTTTCTGAAAGATATGGTTACTTTCAGAAATCTTTAGCTGTTAGATTTGCACACACAGCTGCATGCGAGTGACTCATCTCCCCTATTGGCCTGTTCTGTGCATAAGCAACCTTTAGGGATTTAGAGATTCTATTGGGAGAGGTAGCCTGAATGCAAACATCTTATGCTTTGCTGTTGACAGGAACCTACATATACACAGGGCCGGTGCCGCCATAAGGCAGCTCAAGCGGCTGCCTTAGGGCGCCGGGGGGGCGCTAAAGCTGGGGGGTCATCAAGTGCTTATGCTGGCGCTGGCTCTGCTTACACATTTACTGAGCTCAGCCCAACACAGCTGACACGGCGCACGGTGATAGGCAGCAGTGCAGCACAGCCGTGGGCACTGTGTGTGAACTTCAGCTGTTCCCCCCTGTCACTGTCCACTTGCTTTCCTGCCCCTCCTCCGCCGCTCATTCTTCATCTCCTCTCCTCTTCATACATGACGGGGAACATTCCTGTCAGGAGAAATCCTGTATCTGGGGACTTTTTGGCGCTATCCGCACGCTCCCGCGCGTTCGCGCGCCAAAAACGGCGCCAACGGCTCTATTTCAACCGTAAACACCCTGCAGCAAGTGCTGTCTGATCTACAGCGTTTGTTCCTGAGCAACCTGTTTGTCTGATTCCTGTTCATGTGACCCGGCTTGTCTCGACCCTGCTCTCATCTCTGCCTGCACTGACCTCGGCTATCCACAACCACTCTCCTGCCTGCTCCCTTGTACCTTTGCTGCCAGCCCGTTAACAAACTCTGCCTGTGCCCGACCATTCTTCTGCCTGCCCCTTCTTTACTGCACCGCCAGCTAGCTACAGACCCGACCTGTACCACCACTCTATTCAACTAGCACCTCTTCAGTTGTCACTGGTGACCATCTCAACCCTCGTGCCTTCCTCACTCCTGAGCCTGCTGTCTACTCTACCAGGGGTTCATGAATCAGGGTCGCAAGAGAGGTTACTCCTGCATAAGTCAGACCCGTCCACCAGGTACGTGACAGTATCAGACAGCCATGCCTGAGTCTGTGCAGGAGGCCTCGCCCTTGGACGATCTCTGTTTGCATCTGGCTGGCCTGATCCAGGCCGTCATAACCCTGCAGGATGACTATAACCGACTGGATTAACGGGTGCTCGAGTTCGCCGGAGCCCGGGCTCCTGGAAGTAGTCTACCAATGGACTGTACAGTGGCGGTGTGTCCGCCAGAACCTAAGGTTCCCTGGCCGGAGCGGTTTTCGGGTGACCACACCAAATTCCAGTCGTTTCGCAATGCCTCCTGGGCACACTGCCTATGGGAACAAAAGGCCCCAGAAGTGAGCAGCCTGACCCTGTTCTTCCAGGCCATGGCTGTACTATATGAGGATCCTAATCAGATTGCCACTGCCGAGGCAGCCCTCCATGCGCTCCAACAAGGCCACCACGTGGCAGAGGACTACGTAACAGAGTTCAGGCGCTGGAGTGCTGACACCACCTGGAACAAGGCAGCGCTCTGTTACCAGTTCCTGTTGGGCCTCTCCGATCCCCTAAAAGATGAACTGGCCCATGTGGGGGTACCCCGCACCCTGGACGCCCTAATCGACCTGTCTATCCGGATAGACAGGCACCTCAGAGAGCGCATGGCTGAGAAGTCAATGACACCCGCTCAGACTGGATCCGTGCAGCAGGGTCTTCATCGGCTGCCTCTTTCAGTGGAAGAAAGGCAACGCCGGCTAAGTGACCGCCTATGTCTGTACTGCGGGGAGCCAGGTCATATAGTGTGGATGTGCCCCGCCAAGGGTGGCCAGCGTCCATCAGATTTCTGTGGCACCGCATCAGCCACCCCAAATACCTCCTCTTACCTCACCCTTCTGCTCCCGACAGGAGCATCCTAGTGACCGTCATCATCAACTCTGGTGCCTGCAGTGGATTCATTGATCGGACTTTTGCGGCTCAACATCTGATCCTGCTGCAAACCAAATCCCACGGGATGGTTGTACGCCTGGCGGATGGCACGCCTATTAAGTCAGGTGTCGTCACACAGGAGACTATATCCATACCTGCCTCTACCCCCGACGGGCATCGGGAACTCCTGCTCTTGGACGTCCCCGCTTTTTCCGGTTATCCTCGGACTACCGTGGCTGCAGGCCCACAGTCCCAGCATCAACTGGACAACCGGCGAGACCAAATTCTTGTCATCTTATTGCTGCCAGCACTGCTTCCCGGGAACTGAGGTGCCTAACTCTTCTCTGCTCAATCTGGATAGGGACCTCGACCCGGAAACCTGCTTATCGGTTCCTCCAGTCTACTATGCCTTTCTAGACGTGTTCAGCAAGAAGGGGGCTGAACAACTGCCACCCCATAGGCCATATGACTGTCCTATTGAGCTCCTTCCCAGAGCCGAGGACCCCTTTGGAAGGATCTTTCCCCTGACCGAATTGGTGCTAGTGGCCCTCAAGGCCTTCATAGATGAAAACCTGTAAAAGGGCTTTATTCGGCCCTCTAGGTCCCCAGCAGGAGCGGAAATCCTCTTCGTTGAAAAGAAAGACCACACCCTGAGACCCTGTATAGACTACCGGGAACTGAATAAGATAACGGTCAAGAACCGTTACCCCCTGCCCTTGGTCCCGGAGCTCTCCCAGAGACTTGGAACGGCCAGAGTGTTCACCAAAATGGACCTCCGAGGGGCTTATAACCTGGTCCGAATCCGGGAGGGCGATGAATATAAGACCGCCTTCCGCACCCGGTTCGGACACTTTGAATATTTGGTGATGCCTTTTGGACTGTGTAATGCCCCAGCTACGTTCCAGCATTTTGTGAACGATGTGTTCAAAGACTACCTGGACATCTTTGTGATCATCTACTTAGGCGATATTTTGATATTCTCCCCCACGTTGGAAGAGCATCGCAAACATGTGGCCTGTGTTCTGAGCCGCCTGCGGCAGCATAGGCTTTATGCCAAGGCTGAAAAGTGTGAGTTTGAACAAACCAGCATCTCCTTCCTAGAACTCATCATTTCAGTCACCGGCATTACTATGGACCCCCAGAAGGTCTCTGCTATTTTGGAATGGCCTGCTCCCACGGACAAGAAAGGAGTCCAACGTTTCATTGGCTTCGCTAATTTTAATAGAAAGTTCATAAACTTCTCTCTCCTTATCATGCCGTACAGTGGGTTACGGAGAGATACAAAAGCTTAAGATATCATAGGACATACTTGTTACTGATTGTATGGAATGTATATGTATACCCTGTATTGTTCACTAGTGTTGAGCGAACCCGGACTGTAACGTTCGGGTCCGTACCGAACTTTAGGGTGTCCGTGGCACGGACCCGGACCCGGACATTTCAAAAATCGTTCGGGTTCCCTGGCTTGGGCTTGCTAAAAACTTTACAGGCCCAGGCCCAGGCACGGTGCCTGTGGGATTTCAAGCCATGCCTGGGCTTGCAATGTCAGGCCCAAGCGAGTTGTGATCACTTGTTATGTCCCATATGTATATGTAAGGTATGTTAGTCATTGTTCATACAGGATACTATAGAATTCGAAAACATAGAGAGGCATTGGGTGACATGCCGTACTATTCCTCTCTCTTCAAATACTTGAAAGATAATTTTAATCGCTTCGGTTACTTTGCAACCTGAGGAAAGAACAGGCACCCTCGTCCGGTAAGGTTTTATCGTCTCTGGAAGACCCCCAGGTATCATTACGGCCACTGACTTTACTACTCAAGATCCTTCCTCTACGACCAAACAAGTTTGA
>BLSH010394062.1:70576-81452 GCA_018402905.1 Glandirana rugosa
TATAATCACAAGATTTTGTGTGTTAAACTTCTACTAAAATTTTGTGCTTATACCGAAGAGACGCCGACTATATTCCTAAAAGGTGTGTTAAACTTCTACTAAAATTTTGTAATTATACCGAAGAGACGCCGACTATATTCCCAAAGGTGTGTTAAACTTCTACTAAAATTTTGTGATTATACCGAAGAGACGCCGACTATATTCCCAAAAGGTGTGTTAAACTTCTACTAAAATTTTGTGATTATACCGAAGGGACTCCGACTATATCCCCAAAAGTGTGTGTGAAACTACTACTAAAATTTTGTGATTAGAAAGGGAATTTCGTATATTCGTGTTTTAAAATCATCTTCAAATTGTGTGTTTTAGAACACTAATATGGCTTCTCTCCGGCTGATATAAGGATTATCCACATAATTTGAAGATGATTTTAAAACACTAATATGGCTTCTCTGCGGCTGATATAAGGATTTTCCACACAATTTGAAGATGATTTTAAAACACTAATATGGCTTCTCTGCGGCTGATCTAAGGATTTTCCACAAAATTTGAAGATGATTTTAAAACACTAATATGGCTTCTCTGCGGCTGATCTAAGGATTTTCCACACAATTTGAAGATGATTTTAAAACACTAATATGGCTTCTCTGTGGCTGATATAAGGATTTTCCACACAATTCGAAGATGATTTTAAAACACTAATATGGCTTCTCTGCGGCTGATCTAAGGATTTTCCACACAATTTGAAGATGATTTTAAAACACTAATATGGCTTCTCTGCGGCTGATCTAAGGATTTTCCACACAATTTGAAGATGATTTTAAAACACTAATATGGCTTCTCTGCGGCTGATATAAGGATTTTTCACACAGTTTGAAGATGATTTTAAAACACTAATATGGCTTCTCTGCGGCGTATATAAGGGTTTTCCACACAATTTGAAGATGATTTTAAAACACTAATATGGCTTCTCTGTGGCTGATATAAGGGTTTTCTACACAATTTGAAGATGATTTTAAAACACTAATATGGCTTCTCTGCGGCTGATATAAGGATTTTCCACACAATTTGAAGATGATTTTAAAACACTAATATGGCTTCTCTGCGGCTGATATAAGGGTTTTCCACACAATTTGAAGATGATTTTAAAACATTAATATGGCTTCTCTGCGGCTGATATAAGGGTTTTCCACACAATTTGAAGATGATTTTAAAACACTAATATGGCTTCCCTGCGGCTGCTATAGGGGTTTCTAAAATCATCTCCTAGTTCTATAGGGAGAGGTTCCTACTGTTGCTTAAAGGGACAGATTATTGTTTCTTGCACAAAATTAAAAAGTGCATCTACATTGCTGGTTTAAAAAACAAACAAAAAATTCCAAAATTAAAAAAAACAGTGTTGGCTACCTCCTCCTCCTCCACCGCCACTTTCACCGCCTCCTCAACCTCCAACTCCACATCCACCTCCATTTTTGATTTTTTTTTATGTGATTTTAGCTTAAAAATTATTTTAAGTTATTTCCCTATCCCCATTTCTTTGTAGGGCAATTGCTCTACTCTTACCCCCATTTCCCATCCTATTGCAGACCTCTAGGACTTTCCAGGACTTTGTTACAGCCATTTTTGTGCCTAAAAGTTTGGGTCCCCATTGATTTCAATGGGGTTCAGGGTCCGTGTGAAAGTTCGGGTCCAGTCCGGACCCGAACCTGGACTTTGTCCCCAAGTTTGGCCGAGCCAGCAGAAACCAAACTTCCAGAGGCTCGATCAACTCTAGTGATGGATGAGAATCTTACTAAGGAGAGAAACAACAGTGCGCAGGGATCTCGCTGACATCAGCACACACCTAACTACAGGACTAATATGGGGAACTGCCCTCATGAGATGGTTATACGTAGTTGGTAAGGACAGTGTGCACACCGAGGTCATCTATTTCTCCCCTAAATAACGCACGGACTGTCTCTTGGTATATTGGGACTTTTTTTCACTCTCCTCATAGAGAGTCTTCAACGCATGTGAACATTGAGTTGTGTATATTCAATATCATTTTGAATTTCTGATAATTTATTTACAAGCGCTGCAATTTTATTTTATTCTGCATATACAGTACTTTGCATGCTGTGTTCACCTGTTGCACTTGCAACTGCTGCTGTTCCTTCCTACCTTTCCTGCTCCCCGAGCTGTCATCAGCTATAGGGAAGAATCTGGGATAGTGATCATTGGCCAAATATGGTCAGTGAAATAAACTGCAATGGGGGGAAATGTTCTGCAGGAAAGGTAAAGGAACCGCAAACCAGGCTTCACCACATGATTGAGAATAAGATCAAAATGTCAGTCTTTAATAACTCTGCCAAACCAGAAACCTTATTTTGGTGTTCTGATAAACCAAACAAAAGGCAAAGTTTGGTTTGGATACCTATAGTATCGCTGGTCCCTGTATTTTAAATATAAAGTGCATGCTTTACCTTCATCTGATCCATGTAGTAAATTGAAAATCTATTTTCCATCGTAAAAAAGAAAATTATGCACAACACTGAAAATATAACACGTGCTTTTGAGACTTGACCCTAAAACCCAAACATTTTGCACAGTCTACACATGCAAAATTATACATAGTAAAAAAAATGCCTCAAAACCTCTAAAGCAGGGGTCTTGAATTACAATTCATTGGGGTCCAGTTGGTAATATTTTCCTTTGACAGAGGTCCAAATCTCATGTTTGCACTATAACACATCGCAGACCCATTTTATATCAAAGTTCCCCTGTACATCAGTGTCCTCAGCCCCCTTCAAATCACAGCCCCCCCCTTTACATCAGTGTCTACTATCCCCCTTTACATCACAGACATCCTTCACATCACATGATCCTTTAAAGCAGTCCAACAGTGTCCTCAGTTCCCCTTTATGCATCACAGTGCCCCCTTTACATGTTGCAGTGCTCCCTTTACATGTTACAGTGCCCCCTTCCACGCGTCACAGTGCCCCCTTTAAACATCATCGTGCAGCCTCCCCCAAGAGGGGACACCCCCTCTCTTGGTTCTCCCACCCAGCCACCATTATCATCCTCACAGTGGCGGGGGCAGGATGTGCTGAATATTGGGATGGCAGGCAGGATCAGCCCAATGTACTACATTAACAAGCAGTTGATTACTGGCTGGTTTATATGAAAAGACTCTCGCCCTCTGTCTCAATGTGTTCAGCACATTCTGCCGCTGCCCGCTGTGAGGATAATAGTGATGGCCGGGAGGGAGAACCGAGAGAGGGAACACCCTGGTTAATTAGTGGCACAGCCACAGTCCGGAGTACTTTTCTTAGTCTGCATGATTTCTATCACCCCCCCTCCCCCTTATGATATTAAGGCACCAGTTATTTAAGTCTAAAGGATCCTGTGAGGACCTAGAGGATGGACGACTTCAGCATCCAGTAAGCAGTATCGACATCACTAGGATGATATGGGCACTGCTCGAAGGACCTTTCCACACTGCAGATGGATAGAATGAAGAATGCTGTTTTAGGTCAGAAAAAATATGTATTTTAGGGGTTTCAAGACTGCCAGCCTCCCCTTCCTTTGTCACTCTGTTACTTTCTGTCCCTGGGTTTAATTCCCAAGCTCACTCTTCCCACTACACAGTCTCTCTCTTCACTCATTGATCAGGTACTGGGGTTCTCTGCCCTATCCTCAAACTACACTAGGTAGTAGGATTATAGTCAAAACATTTTTTTCCTTTTGGATTAATGGAGGGTTATAACCCCTGTCAGTTTTTTTCTCCAACTGTGTCCCATTGGAGAGATTCACCTTCTCTTTCTGTCCCATAGCAAAAACAGGAAGTGAGAGGAAGGTGCCCTCCTGACAAATATATATTTTTTTAGTGTAATAAGATAGGAGTAAAATATTTTTTCGTAAAGTAGTTGTATGTTCATAAGAGAAAAAAAACCTGCAAGGTAAAGGCATAGTAAACTAGTATGCACCGCATACTAGCTCATTATGAAATACTTACCTCAGAACAAAGATCCGTCAGGGCTGCTCGGTCCCCACAGAGGGAGCTGACCTCTTCCCTTGGTGGTCCCTTTTGTCACTCCCATGCATGCGCGCGGGAGCCCTCAATTCCCGGCGCAATACGCTGGGCCTTCACTGGGACTTCACTGCGCATGCGCCGCTGATGTCAGCGGCTGCATGCAGCCTGAATATCTCCTAAACCGTACTGGTTTAGGAGATATTCATTTTACCCACAGTTAAGCCTTATCATAGGTTTACCTGTAGGTAAAAATCACAATTGGAGGGATATAACCACTTTAATGCCCAAAGATGATCTTTAATATTTCAACACAGCACGCAAATACCATAAATACTATAAGGATAGACAACTACTGGACCTTCTCTATCACACTAGTGTGGACCATATACTTGGACATAGGCTTCCTCTGTATGCTGTGTATAGCTTTTCTCCAAAGACAGAAAGAGCCTATGTTTTCAGCACTTGAGCAGCTTGACATAATACAAAGTAAAATGTCACCACAAAAGGAGCAGAGCATATTTTAATATAGAAGAAAACATTTACGATAATGTAGAATTTAATGTAATGCTTTTAGTCGCTTATTAAGGTAATGGAGATAGGCAAAGGGAAAAGTGAATGTGTAGTTCACAGTTTATTACCTTGCACATAGTAAGGTCAGAGGTACATGTAGTAATGCAAAGCATCTCAGGCTACAGCTGACTTACTGAATGGTATTTAGCCATTAACTTGCTAAATATCGGTACATCAAACAGTTACCTTTTTAATAAAATTCTCAATTTCACCGTTTTTTCTTTTATCTTTTGTTGCATTTCAGTATTGCTGATCTCCCGCAGTATCTTTGCAGCCACCTTCTATTAACATCCACTACTGGGATAATTACTGCATTCCTCAGGGCAGGTTTCCAGATGGTAAAAACCCCCTAAAGAGCTGCTATATAGTCAGGTCCTCCTGCCGTTCCCAGTGGTGACCTGTCCTAGCTGGACCCAACACACCAGTAGTGAATAAAATGGGCCTTATTACTTTAACACAGGAATAAACACAGAAACAGTAATAAACATTTTGTGCACTTCTCTTGGGACAAAACTCTGTTTATGGTAGGCATCTCCCTGAATGCCTCTGTGTTGCTCATGCATCTTCCTTGGAGGCCGGTCAAGCATTTGCCTGTATCTGATGACCATGTGGATCCTTTATATCCAGACAGTTTACAGTCCACACCTCTGGCCAGCTCTTTGGGACTCTCTCCATCCCCACATTGCACATACTCCTTTGTCCTGCTCTCTCTGGGTTTCTGTGTAGTGCTGAAGCCTGCCAATATCCCCTCCCTGTACTGCTCTAACCCTCTGTCCTTCACTCTTCTGCACTGTCCCTGGGTTTAACCCCCATCTCACAGCCTACCGTACAATCTCTCTCTTTTCTCATGGCTCAGGTACTAGGGTTCTCTGCCCTGTCCCCAAACTATGCTAGGTTAAAGTGGTTCTAAAGCCTTAAGGTTTTGCACCTGAATGCATATGCATTCAGGTGCAAAACCTTCTGTGCTGCAAAATCCCCCCCAACCCTCACTTATACTTACATGAGCAGCTCTCGCCGCTGTCTCCCTCCTTTCTGGGTAGATTGATAGCAGCCGGAGACAGTGGCTCTCACTGCTGTCAATCAAATGTCGTGCACTGTTGTGGAGTGGGGGTGGGGCCGAGCCATCCGCTCTGTGTCAATAGATGCAGACAGGGCAGCTTGGGAGCATATATTCGCAGGTGCACCCATGGAAAGCGGTTTGCTATGGGGGCACTTACCAAGGTGGAGGAGCTTGGAGCACCGGCGGGGGACCCCAGAAGAAAAGGATTGGGGCTGCTCTGTGCAAAACAATTGTACAGAGCAGATAAGATACCATATTTGTTATTTTAATTTTAAAAAATGAAGCTTTAATGTCACTTTAAAGTAGAACTATAGACAAAACATTTCCTTTAATTTTGTAATGGAGGGTTATAACCCCTGTCAGTTTTTTTTTTGCCATCTGTTTCCTATTGGAGAGATGTATTTTCACATCCTGTTCCATAGCAAAAACAGTTAGTGAAATCCCTGCAAATTAAGGGAATCCCTTGGGGCCCTAAGTCACAAGATCTAGTGTCCCCATTGGCAGACTTCCCATCTGTAACTTTTCTGAAGACAATCCAAGATTTGGGATTTACTTTTGCTTTAACTTTTTATGATAATGGTAAACAGGACTAATAGAGAGGGTGAATCTCCCTAACAGGGTCACAGACAGCAGTACAAGATATGGCCTGAAGAAGGGGCGTAGGCCTCGCAAACGCGTCGCCGTCATTTGCATCCCCACGTTGCCGGAGCCAGAAGTGATGTTACGGTGAACTGGAAGTGTATGAGGATATGCCACAGATACGGCCTGAAGAAGGGGTGTAGGCCTCGCAAACGCGTCACCATCATTTGCATCCCCACGTTGCCGGAGCCGGAAGTGACGTTACGGTGAACTGGAAGTGTATGAGGATACGCCGGGAGCCACCGACGGAGCCCTCGGACCCACAGACAGTCCCCATCTGATTTCTTCTGTGAGCCCAGCAGATCCCGCAGTGGGTGCATGCACAGCTAGCAGTGGCTGAATACTGCAATGCTTCATATCATACCACCTTTGTGAGTAGGTTTTATATCTTCCAATAAATTGTTGTTTTTAAAGGTACACTTAGAGGCGCACCTTTCTTGTGTTTCTCTCCATTATAGAAGATCGGTTTACTTCTTAAAGGTGCAGCTCTTCGGTACACAAGACATTCATTGGTCTTCATGGACTATATGTCAGAACTTTTAACTAATGCAACACCACCTATTGTTGGTGGCAGATCTGGTTTACTCCGCAACGTTCCAGTGCGCTGTCAAGTGTATTGCCTCAAACCTAATAGGTGTTCTAATCATCTACACTCTGTCTGAAACAACAAAAAAATGTGCCTAGTTATACTGCAAGGTTTGGTTCGGCCACTGCAGACAATCACATATCTTCTCCCTACAGCCTATCAATCAATGTTCTGAACTCTGTGCCTTCTGCCCCTTAAAGGAACCACCAGCCAGGACTACACACTCCCCTCACTGAATGCTACTGGCCCCCAAAGAATCAGTAGTTACAGTTACAAACCAAGTAAACAAAGTAAACTTGTGGGTGTTTCTAACACAGGATGTGGGCAGTGGAAAATCAAACCATGGTTATGTCAGTTACAAAATAGGTGTTATCCACTGGTACAATGATCTGATGCAGTGGAATCCATGTTCAATGGGGATGGATTCTTCTAAACTGTTTCCTCTGGAAACATAGGTCAGTTTCAGAGGAGGTTGGATCTGTCCCTTGATTCTTTTCTCTCTAGGCTCTGAAGGATGTTTCCTCTAGGGCCTGAGTCTCTACTTCCTCCTAGAGTTTGAGGTGCACCTCTTTGAGTTCCCCTTCAACTTGAGGCTGTGATACAAATTTTGGCACATCAGCTCTCAATGTTCCAGAGTGGTTTTCAACAGCAAATGGAGTACAACATTAGGATCAGACTGCCAAAGTCATCCTACTTCCCAATATTCCTCCCAGTTATCTCCATCTTTCTCTTCTGGAGAGGGTTACTTTGACCAAGTCACTGGAGCTCTTCTAGGAGGGGGGTTAACTAGTTGACGTTGATTCGGTCTACACTGCTTCGCTGGGTCTTCAAGGCTTCATAGACAAATCCGGTATACAGAAAATTGAGCACAGACTATATATGAGATCCATTGGTTAGCTGGTTTGTGCTTTCCATAGGGACCTATATTTCTTAGCTGCACTCATGAGGCATGAGGCAGTCTGAGCTTTCTCATAGGTTGTTTTTAGATTCTTTTTTGTGAAGCATAGGAAATGTCCCATTGACAGAGATGTCAAAGACTAGATCCACTGGTAAGTGATCTTCTCTTCCAAACATAAGCATATAAGGTGAATACCTGGTTAATATTTTGCTTCATACTATCATAGGCACATACCATAGCTGATATGTGTCTACTTCAGTGTTGTTTCTCTTCCCACAAGAGCATCCCAAATATATTCAAAAGAGTACAGTTAAACAAGGAGATCAAAAGGGTAATTTCACTTATTTTATAAGCAGTATGCAGCATGTGTATAGGCAGTGTGAATGAAGCAATTTAACCTAGGTTACGTTAGCTTTTACTTCCACTTTAAGTCCTTCTTACTAAGGGTAGGCAGGCTTCTATCTTCCACTTGGGCATAGGCGTGTGCAGCCTATTGCATTAGGGTGTGCACCCCAAATGTATTAAAATATGAATGGTGTTAGTAGGGCAGTGGATGATGTCAGTAGAGCAGTGGACTTGTCAGTAGTGTAGAGTTTGTTGTTAGTAGGGCAGTGTACAGTGTCAGTAGTTTTTTATTATTTAATGTTTTACTATTTTTTAGGAGCTCCACTGTGGGGCTTTTGGTGAAATATCAGCAAGGGGAATCTGCACCGCATGGGGTGATTAGGGTGTGCCCAGGCACACCCCCTGCGCACACCTATGCACTTGGGTCAGGTTACAATAGAGCCTGGAGACACCTATAGCATTCAATGACCGTGGCTTTTTTGTTTTTGGGAAAAAAAACACTTTCATGAATTAACCACATTAGTACTGGGCAAGAAAACCCCCTTCCTGTCCAGGCCATTTATCATCTTTCAGCGCTATCACACTTTGAATGACAATTACTCAGTCATACAGCACTGTACCCATATGAAATTTGCATCCTTTTTTTCACACAAATAGAGCTTTCTGTTGGTGGTATTTAATCACTGGGGGGGGGGGGGTATTTTTTGTGCTATAAATAAAAAAAGATTGAACATTTTGTGAAAAAATGCCTTTTTCTTTGTTTCTGTCATAAAATTTTGCAAATTAGTAATTTTTCTTTGTAAATTTTGGCCAAAATTTATACTGCTACCTATCTTTGGGAAAAAATAACCCAAATAGGTGTATATTATTTGGTCCTTGTGTAAGTTATAGAGTCTACAAGCTATGGTGCCAATCATTGAAAATTGATCACACCTGATCACACCTGATATACTGCCTATCTCATTTCTTGAGACCCTGACAAGCCAGGAAAGTACAAATACCCCCCAAATGACCCCTTTTGGAAAGTAGACATTCCAAGGTATTTAGTAAGAGGCATGGTGAATTTTTTGAAGTTGTAATTGTTTCCCACAATTCTTTGCAAAATGAAATTTTTTTTTTCTTTTTCACAAAATTGTCATTGTAACAGGTTATTTCTCTCACACAGTATATGCATACCACAAATTACACCCTAAAACACATTCTGCTACTCCTCCTGAGTAAGGCAATATCACATGTCTGAGACTTTTTCACAGCCTGGCCACATACAGAGGCTCAACATGCAGGGAGCACCGTCAGATATTCTAGGGACATAAATTACACATCTAATGTCATGACGACCTATAACATTTTTGAAGGCCCTGGAGCACCAGGACAATGGAATTACCCACAAAATGACCCCATTCTGGAAAGCAAACACCCCAACGAATAATCTATGAGGCATAATGAGTCTTTTGAATGGTTCATTTTTTTCCAGTAGTTTTTGGAAAATGTGGGAAAAAAATTAAAAAACATTTTTTTTACACAAAGTTGTCCATTTATAAGATATTTCCAACACATAGCATGTATATAGCAAAAATGACACCCCAAAATACATTTTGCTATTCCTCCTGAGTATGGTGATACCACATGTGTGAGACTTTTACATAGCCTGACCACATACAGAGGCCCAGCATTGAACTAGCACCTTCAGGCGTTCTGCAAGCATAAATTACACATCTCATTTGTCAACCCCTATTACAATTTTGAAGGTTCTGGAGCAGTGGCGGCTGGTGAAATTTTAGGATGGGGGGGTGCCAGACCCGCCCTTCATTTTGATCCCTCCTACTTCTCATAAGCCCCGCCCCTTATAGTTTTCACCCCTTGTGGCAGGAGTATACAGCCCAGCATCACCAGATAGGGTATACAGCATCACAGATAGTGGTATATACAGCATCACCAGATAGGAGTATACAGAGTCACCATATAGCAGTATACAGTCACCATATAGCAGTATACAGAGCCCCAGGTAGCAGTATACAGAATAACCATATATCAGTATACAGGGTCCCAGATAGCAGTATACAGGGGTCCCAGATAGCAGTATACAGCGGTCCCAGATAGGGTATACAGAGCCCCAGGTTCCAGTATACAGGGTGCCAGGTAGCAGTATACAGGGCTCCCAGATAGCAGTATACAGGGGTCCCAGATAGCAGTATACAGGGTGCCAGGTAGGGTATACAGGGTGCCAGATAGCAGTATACAGAGCCCAGGTAGGAGTATACAGGTTGCCAAGTAGGGTATAAAGGGTGCCAGATAGCAGTATACAGGGTGCCAGGTAAGGTATACAGGATGCCAGGTATCAGTATACAGGGTGCCATGTAGGGTATACAGGGTGCCAGATAGCAGTATACAGGGTGCCAGGTAGCAGTATATAGAGCCCCAGGTAGCAGTATACAGGGTGCCAGGTAGGGTATACAGGGTGCCAGGTAGCAGTGTACAGGGTGCCATGTAGGGTATACAGGGTGCCAGGTAGCAGTGTACAGGGTGCCAGGTAGGGTATACAGGGTGCAAGGTAGCAGTATACAGGGTGCCAGGTAGGGTATACAGGGTGCCAGGTAGCAGTATACAGGGTGCCAGGTAGGGTATACAGGGTGCCAGGTAGCAGTGTACAGGATGCCAGGTAGGGTATACAGGGTGCCAGGTAGCAGTGTACAGGGTGACAGGTAGGGTATACAGGGTTGGGACATGTGACGATGGACCGTGGGACATATGGGATGGACCGTGGGACAT
>BLSH010394062.1:81462-97699 GCA_018402905.1 Glandirana rugosa
TAGTCACCAGCACCACCCCCCGAGGTCAGGACAAGTCCCGCACTTACCCCATCTAATAGGCAGGCTCAGACTGGCAGTGTTGCAGAGATCGGCAAACGGAATGCGGGCTGAGAGATGCAGAGGCAGCGCTAGCGGAGAGCATACTGGCACTCTGCACGGAAGTACTGGGAGTGCTGTGCCTGCGTGAGTAATCACACAGGCATCACATCCACCATAGTCCCATCCCCACCAACAGCATCCAATGACAGAGAGTCATTGGCTTTAATGGCTCGGGGGCAGCCAATCAGCCTATGTGTGTGCGCTTGTTCAGCGCACACAGATAGACTTTAATGGATCACTACTTGCTGTCAGCTGAGAGCAAGGAGCCAAGGAAAAAAAAAAGAAAAGTCAATGTACCGGCGCCTCCTGCAGGGGGGCCGGGCTGACTTTTTTTTATCCTTCTCAGCGGCGGGGAGGCGGCGCCTCAGCACCCCATATGCACCAGCTACCACTGCCCTGGAGCACCAGGACAATGGAGTTGTCCACAAAATGACCCCATTTTGGAAAGAAAACACCCCAACGTATAATCTATGAGGCATAATGAGTCTTTTGAACATGTCATGTTTTTCCAGTAGTTTTTGGAAAATGTGGGTGACGGGTGACTGGGGGTGGACACTGATGGGTGACTGGTGGAGGTGACTGGTGGGTGACTGGTGGTGGTCACTGATAGTTGATGGGTGACTGGCGGTGGTCACTGATGGGTGCCGGGTGTCTGGTGGTGGTCACTGATGGGTGACTGGTGGAGGTGACTGATGGGTGACTGGTGGTGGTAACTGATAGGTGATGGGTGACTGGCGGTGGTCACTGATAAGTGATGGGTGACTGGCGGTGGTCACTGATGGGTGCCGGGTGTCTGGTGGTGGTCACTGATGGGTGATGGGTGTCTGGTGGTGGTCACTGATGGGTGACGGGTGACTGGTGGATGTCACTGATGGGTGACTGGTGGTGGTCACTGATAGGTGATGGGTGATTGGCGGTGGTCACTGATGGGTGCCGGGTGTCTGATGGTGGTCACTGATGGGTGTCTGGTGGTGGTCACTGATGGGTGATGGGTGACTGGTGGTGGTCAATGATGGGTGACTGGCGGTGGTCACTGATGGGTGCCACGTGTCTGGCGGTGGTCACTGATGGGCGACGTCATATGACATTGTCCCAGAACAATAGCCATTCCGCATCGGCGTCATTTGATGGTGGGCGGACGGCAAGTGGTTAAAAAGAACAAAACAAAATATTTACCCCAATTTGTTTGTATAATGTGATGATGTTACGCAGAGTAAATAGATACCTAATATGTCACGCTTTAAAATTTGGCACACTTGTGGAATGGCGCCAAACTTTGGTACTTAAATATCTCCATAGGCTAGGCTTTGAAAATTTTTCACAGGTTACCAGTTTAGAGTTACAGAGGAGGTCTCATGCTAGAATTATTGCTCTCGCTCTTATATTTGCAGCAATACCTCACATGTGTGGTTCGAACGCTGTTTACATATGCGAGCAAAAACTACGTATGCATTTGCTTTTGCATGCGAGCATTAGGGGACGGGGCAATTTTACATTTTTTACAATTATTATTATTTATTTTATTGTATTTTTTTTTTTTTTACACTTTCTCTTTCATTTTTTTTTTCACTTTTATTCTTATTAAAAGAAATGTAAACATCCCTTACAATAGGAGTAAGGTATGACAGGTCCTCTTTATGCAGACATCTGGGGTCAATAAGACCTCAGATATCTCCTCTACCCTGGAAAGCATGAGATAAAAAAAAACATTGATCTCTGCTTTCCAGGTAAAAAAAAATGGCATTGTTTACATCTGACAGTGTCAGAAGTGACGTCATGATGTCCCAGGGTCATAGAATTGGCCGGGGACTGGTAATCCGGTGGCATGACCGGGTTGTTAATCGAGCCTCCAGATGCCCAGAAAGGCACCGGAGGGCGGCGGGAGGGGGGGGATATCTCCTCCCTCCACCTGTAAAAGCATGTGGCTTTTACATGTGAGGGTATCGCCGACTGAAAAGAAAGATATCTGAATGATGCCTGTAGCTGCAGTCATCTTTCAGATATCACCACTTTAACCCAAGGACATCATATGATGTCCAACGGGAGGGCAGTGGTTGTAACTCCACTTTTGCTGAGATAAAACAATCACCTCTGGGTGATCAATGTACATTGCACGAATTTTAACAAATGTTGCCGTAGATTACTACCTGTTTTTATTTTGATAGAATAGCTCTTTGTTAAATAATGTTTTATTTAGGACTAAGGCTCTGTTCACACTAGTGAAACTTTTAATGCAACTTTAGACAAATAAACTTGCATGACAAGTCTCAACCCATTCATTTCAATGATACCCATTCCAATCTATACAACTTTAAAAAGGGTCCTGCTTTACTTTGATGTGATTTTTTTGCGACTTTAGTGAGCGTATAGTTGCATGAAAGTCGCACTCCAAAGTCACACTGGAAATTGTGCAATTTTGGAATCACACTAGTGTGAACCAAGCCTTATTCTGAATGGAAATGACTATTTTGTTACAAGCAGCTGGTATTTTTGGTGCCTCCAGGTTTTAATATTGCATTGCATCTATAGGAAAATACAGAAGCTTGGAGAGCAAAGGTAATTTGTAATAACGTTAAATTACAGTATGGCTTGTGTAGCAATTTTAGATGCTACATTTTTTTTATTTGCTATATTTTTTTCCGGGAAAGTGAAGTTACCCTTTAAATTCTCTTTGGTGTCAGTCAAAACTATCCTTCTTCTGTAGCCTCAGTACTGTGTGGGCTTCAGTACAGGGCATCATGTTACCTGATCCTAATTCCCAGTTGATACTTTAGGCTGCAGAGAAATCCATGTGTATAATATATCACGGCGCCACGTCACTATTAATCATACACATAGATAGTAATAGATTAAAATATAACCAAATAAAGTGTGTTTCTCATTAAGATATCAAACAAATAAAGTGCAATAGATATTGCAAAAAAAATGTAGTGCAATAAATATCACAAAGAGGAAAGTGTCCTGCGCCTGTATTGTGACACAATTAAATCAATTAATGTGTCCAGTGCTTCTAAATAAAAGTGCTCAGAAGCCTTGTTTCACTGTCTCTTCATTTGCAATAATCCACATGGTGCACTTTTCCCTTGAGCTCTCTTATCACCCACGCGCCAAACACCTTCACACCAAAAAACTCACTGGATGACCATGACTCATTTATTTATAAGCACTTGTCCCCCTCAGGAAGAGTCCAGGACCTTAGTCTCAATCTCTCCTCTCAATCAGTTCCTCACATAGGTAGAAGTGTCATAAAAAAGGAAAGCTTATGTAGTATAAAACCACTTTTTTATTTACAATTCCGCCAATAAAAACTATTTATCCACTCATTTAAATGTGCATAACCTCACACCAGGAATAACACATGTGGTTTCTGTAAGGCATCGTCTTCACCATCTACGTGTGAGCCCTGCTCTTTCCCCCAGGACATCCAGGTGTACCTTGTCACTTCAAGGTGTATGTAGCAGAATGATGTCATCTGTAGGCCCGCAAGATAATTTCGTGGATAAACCGCACTGCCCTAAACCTTCTGTATGTGCTCCCTTGAGAGTGGCTGGTAGTAGTGGTTCACCTTATAGCTGCCCTCTATCACACCATATTTCACACATCTGTAGACACTGACCAGGTTAGCTCTTGTTTTTCTTGTTTTATTTAGGGGAAATAACTTGGATGGGGATAAGGGATGACTGTGGGATGCCCAAAGAACTATAGTGCATGAAGTCCACATACACTCCTGTATATGTGCGCTTTCACTGCAGACCATCATTCTGCAGACTGTTACTCCTCTCAACTCTCCAGCACTCATCTTGCTGACCGTTTTCCTTACAGCTCTCTCTCCAGCACTGAACTTAGTAACTCATCACTCCATTACTTCTCTCCAGCACTGCACTTAGTTTCCAGCTTGAAAGGAAATTTATCAAGCTTCTCTGTTCCTTTCTCTTCACCGTGGCTAGCACATGGCGTGGCCTACTCTCAGCAGAACCTCCGGAACACCCATTACAGGCCAGGGATCATGGGCCCCTGAATGTGTAGCAAAAGTACTTGAGTGCCAGCCGGGCCTTTGATGGACTACAACTCCCAGCCCATCTCTCTTCCAGGTCCCACTGACCTGCTTTTCCTCAGTGACTCTCCTTTCCCTGAACTGGCTCCCAAGGCTCCCACAGACTGTCCACTATTCCTCTCCCAGCCTGCTCCAGAACTTTCTCTTGCAGGTCTCTCACTGTGTAGCATCTCCACTGTTCTTCTGTTCCCTGTGCGACTCCAGGAAGCACCACCTCTCCTGGCTGCACCCGAACCTCCAGGCCCCAAGGTCACCCTCCCCAGACTGGGGCGACCTCTTGGGTAGGGGCCTCCACAGCATCTCTGCTACATCTTCAGACTTCCACCTAACACTTCTCCCACAGATTGGGCTCATTCAGAATATTTAACCACTTCCTTACTGGTTACTTAAACCCCCCTCCTGCCCAGACCAATTTTTGGCTTTCAGCGCTGTTGCATTTTGAATGCCATTTGCGTGGTCGTGCGGCGTTGCACCCAAATAAAATTTGTGTCCTTTTTTTCCCACAAATAGAGCTTTCTTTTGGTGGTATTTGATCACCTCTGCGTCATTTCTGATCGCCGCTATAAACAAAAAATGAGCGACAATTTTGCAAAAAAGAACAATATTTTTTACTTTTTGCTAAAGTACAAATCCATTAAAAAAAATTATTCATCAGTTTAGGCCGAAATATATTCTTCTACATATTTTTGGTAAAAAAAAAAAATTGCAATCGGCGTATATTGATTGGTTTGCGCAAAAGTTATCGCGTCTACAAACTATGGGAATTGATTTATGGCGTTTTTATTATTTTTTTTTTTTTTACTAGTAATGGCGGCGATCTGCGATTTTTATTGGGACTACGATATTGCTGCAGAAATGTTGGACATTTTTTACACATTTTTGGGACCAATGACATTTATACAGCGATCAGAAATTTAAATATCCACTGATTACTGTGTAAATGTCATTGGCATTGAAGGGGTTAACCTGCAGGGGGCAGTGAAGGGGTTAACAATGTTCCCTGGGTGTGTTCTAACTGTGGGGGGGCGGGGCTGGCCGGGACATAACAGATCTAACTGATCCCAGTGACAGGGATCAGTAGATCTGGTATGTCCCCTGTCACAGAACGGAGAACCGCCGTGTTTACATCGGCGGTTCCCCGTTCTGCAGCTCTGTCAGGCGATCGTGGGTCTCGAGCGGACATCGTCCTGGCATTTCAGATCCGCGCTGGAGCCGTACTTCGGCAATAGCGTGGCTCTGTAGGGGTTAAGGAAGCCTGCCCCCTGACAATCCTGCTTGGGGATTGGTCAGGGCTCCCTAGAATACTCCAGATGGCTCCATCTACCTCCCAGATCTCTGACCAGAAACAGTCTTTCAGGTTTCTAGAAAGAAGTGGAAGGTTCTGGTGAGCTCATCTGTCAAGTCCACTCAATCCTCCCTGAGCCGTTCCTCCCGGCCCAGATGAAAACTTTCAGGCCTGTACCTACAGTCAGGCTTGACTAAATTTCATCTCACCTAGCAAAACCCTGCTAGAAAACGTACCTACACTATGGGGGCGCTACACTTCAAAGACAAAATATAAAGCATATCCATAACAGACATGCTATAGCAATACAAAATAACATTAGGGCTAAGTAATCATATAAATAGACCCAAAAAAGCCCCCCAAAAAAGAGTGCTCATGGTAATGTAAACATAATAGGTGCTATACTTTTCAGTGTCTCCAGTGTTCTCTCGTAGACATTGCTAGTCAGGTCAGTAGCGTTTGTGTTCGGGGATATACCCCTAAGTCTCCAATGGCTTGTTCCTATAGATCCTTCTCAGATGTTGTACCATCATGCATGCAAATAAAATACCAGGGAGGAGCTCATAGCGTAAAACCATTCCATTTTATTAAAACACACAGTAATATTGTAAAAAATTCACACTCACATTAGTAGGTGCCTATAAGAAACGGCACTGGGTATGTATGGCTTGAATAGAGAGGAAAAAATGGCCATGGCTGTGAATGCGTAAAAAAACAGCATGTGGTCCCGCCTGAAGGCCCACCCTGAAGCTGGTGGTGGTGAGGTAGGTGAATAAGTAGGGGTACTATGTACAGCATACTCATTCACATAGGGATCTGGGGATTCCGATAAGCCCCCCCACCCGCAGACCCCCAGAACCATCCGTCAGGGTTGTGGGAAGGGCCCCTTGTCCCCATCAATATGGGGACAAGGTTCTTTGGGGGGGGCAGAGCCCTTCTGCCCCAAAGTACCCCACCATATTGTGTGCATGTGGCCTTGTATAGTTCAGGATGGGGGGCACTCACTCATCTCCTCCCTTTCATAACCAGGCTGCATGCTCAGATAAGGATCTGGTATGGATCTTGTGGGGGACCCTATGCCATTTTTTCAAATTTTTTCTTTACTTTCAGCAGAGATTCCACTGACAGCTAATGACTCATCGGTTGTTAAGGACGCAGCGGCCTTAACAACCATATGGTTTACTGGTTGTTAAGGACATGGGCAGCCGCTGGGTCCTCAACAATGCCTATTTATTAATATTAATAAATACGCAGGCTAGTGCCAGACTTTAACTTACCTCATGTTTTCACTATTAAAATATCGCAAGACTTCATAAAATAACTCATGCGTTATTTTAGTGTCATTTTTTAGTGAATGCCAAAACAACTTTTTTAAAAACGCTGAGCGGTATTTTACCTCATATTTTAAGGGGAACATACTGCTGTGAAATGAGATTTATTTGATCCCACTTACAACAACAATATGGGTTTTATTTTAACCAATTGACACCAGAGATGAGGCTTATTTTGCTCCCACTGATAGCTGCGATGGGACTTATTGTACTTTTGTATTTTGTCAGAAACATAAAAACATAAGGGGAAAGGTGTAACACAACAAGCCATATACTGTGAAGCCACACCTACTTTATTTGGTCACTTCTGATTTTTTAGGAGACACGCAGGCGTTTTGCTTGCCAGAACCTTCAAGACATCCCAATGAACTATTTTCAAATGTTGGCAACTAACATATATTTATATGGAATGGTTACAACTCCATAATTTTATGTGTCCTGTTTGGAGATTTCACTTCCTATCCTAGAGATACATCACAAAATAATCAAATATCTCCCTAAAGATAGAAGAAAATTACATAAAACAAATGTTCCCATTAAAAGATTCCCTCTCTGCTATATGCATAATACCTACTATACTAAAGATGTGTCTTATAACTGATAATTCTATGCACAACATCTCTGCTATATGTATTTATGTGGCTCTAATTTGATATGAAGGATGCATTTCACCCAATGTTTTATATCCATTTGTATGTACCATATTTTGCCATTAATAAAAGTTTGTAAACAAAAAAAAAAGATTCTCTCTATTCCCATTGAAGAAATACTGTAGATGCCAATTTTGCACATTACTTACTGCACACTGTGTGTGACAGCCACATCCTAGATTCTCTTTTACTTTGCAGAGGAGTTGTCAAAGTGGCAAAGCATTTGAGGTTGAGACACTTGCCTTTTGGTAGAACTAAAAGAATGAAGATTCTAAGGAATGCTGGAACTTTTTGAATATCTGGCCTGTAAACATAAAGAAATGCTGCCCTCGTTATGCAAATGCATGGCAGCCAAATGGTTAGGAGAAATTCTTGTGGCCACTAATGAGGTAATGAGCTATACATAAACTGTAACCCCAGGGCTTCAAAGTGCTCTTGATGAGCCTGTTAAAAAAGTAATGAGGCATATTCAATGCCCAGGCAATATAGAAACTTTGAAGAGACTGCCTCAGCCTTTCCCAAGTGGATGGCAATATTGTCACTACACTTACCAGACAATTAGAAGCGGCAGGTCTGCTCAGGTTCAGTGACTCACTGATGAGGGTAGGGTGTACAGGCAGTATGACATCCAATGATCCACACTGATATGCTGTAATTAGTGTACAATGCCATAATCCCAGTGACATTATTAACCCATATAAGCAGATCTCACTGTGGAGCTTATTAGGAATTAATGATAATCATACATTGTAGAATAGGCGGGCTTGGTGGCTTACACATTTCTGTCTAGCATTCTAAAAGAGAAATAAACTAGTATTTCAATAGATGGAATTTCTGCCTTTAAAGTACTTTGTTGTCTGCTTGGTCCTAAAAGTAAAGTGGCACTTGTAGTATCTCCCTTTGCTTGCCTACTGAAGATTGGGACACAGTGGAACGTTTCACTGACCGCTTCACTGTTTCTTACAATATTACTGTAATAGTAAAGAATGTATAATATATATGTAAAGCGCTGCATAAATTGATGACGCTATATAAGTACTTGTAATAAGTAAATACAATAAATAAATAATGTGTATTTAAAGTCAAAACTTTTTTTCTTTTTTAGCTTTGTATAGAACATGGAAAGGTTAACACAGCTGGCAATGAGTTTTTGCTGTCTATGCCCCATTGGGGAGATTTCCCTTTACTTTCTGCCGCAGAGATACAACAGGAAGCAAAATTAAATCTCCATAATTAGGGAAAATGCCCTCTTGTACAGGTGTCCAAAGACTGCTCACCAGGACCAGTTGTGAGATTGAATATTTCCAGTGAGGATACAGGCAGTGATAAAAGCCCGATAGAGGTTCTAACCCTTCCCCACACTGTCCAAAATGATTTTATGCACATTACACTACCTCATAGCAATCAGAAGTCACTTTTTGTTTAAAGAAAACCTCAAAAGGCAAATCATCTGCCTGTGAATTCCAAAGGCTATTAGGGAAAGTGCCTGAAAATCCACTCTATTTGCCACAAAGGTTGAGTCGAATTCATTACCTGTGTTAACCGCTTGTGGACCGCTTTACCTAGTATGCACCTAGTATGTGATCCGCACTCCAGGGTAGGGGGCATGCTCGCGCGCACCTGCTGCCCTGGCTGTGCTGCGCTGCAGCACAAGCCAGTCAGTGGGTTCCAGCCGCTGATTGGTCGCCAACACCAGCCGATCGTCTCCATTAATTGTAAACAAACACAGGACTCCCTTCTGAGAGCAACAATGCACTGTTTTTTTTTTTCTCTCCCTGCAAAGCAGAAAGTAAAAACTGGCACATTGCTTAGTAAAAAACAGTACATAGCACACACATTAGCACGTTGGGCACACGTTTAACCCCTAGATAACCCTTTGATGTTTAACCCCGTCCCAGCCAGTGTCAATAGGTTGGGACAGTGCATATATTTAGCATTGACCACTGTATTAGTTACTGGTTCCCAAAAAGTGTCAGTTAATGTCAGAATGTCCGCTGCAATATGGCAGGCACACTATAAGTGGCTATTAACCACCATTACTATTGTAAAAATAAATACATTTACATTCCAGTATATATATCATATTTTGTGGATGCTATAACTTTTGTGAAAACCAATCAATATAGGCTTATTGGGATTTTTTAACCAAAAATATGTAGCAGAATACATATTGGCCTAAATTTATGAAGACATTTGATTTTTTACATTTTTATTGTATATGTTTTATAGCAGCAAGTAAAGCAAGTTTTTTTTCCTCAAAATTGTCGACCTTTTTTGATTGTTGAAAGCGCACAAAATAAAAGTCCCAGTGGTGATCAAATTCCGTCAAAAGAAAGCTCCATGTGTGGGAAAAAAGGACACATATTTTGTTTGGGCACAACATTGCATGACTGTGCAATGACCAGTTAAAGTAGCACAATGTTGTATCGGGCCTGGTCATTTAGGGAGTAAAATCGTCTGGAGCTGAAGTGGTTAATGTAAAAAAAGTTTTACATCTTGCTGTCCTCGTCCACCTCCCTAAATACTTGAGTCCTCAACCCACACATCGCTGTGCACGGCTGGATATCTTCTCTCCCCTCTTTTCCTCTTCATACAGGGTCTCAGCCACACTGATCATAGTGAAACAAGTTACATTTACCTAACAACAAAATACAGGTCCACTGCACACAGTGAGCCAGAACTAAATCTACCTAATCCTAGCACCTACAGTATCTCAAAAAAGTGAGTACACCCCTCACATTTTTGTAAATATTTTATTATATCTTTTCATGTGACAACACTGAAGAAATGACACTTTGGTACAATGTAAAGCAGTGAGTGTACAGCTTGTATAACAGTGTAAATTTGCTGTCCCCTCAAACTAACTCAACACACAGCCATTAATGCCTAAACCACTGGCAACAAAACTGAGTACACCTCTAAGTGAAAATATCCAAATTTGGCCCAGAGTGTCAATATTTTGTGTGGTCACCATTTTTTTCCAGCACTGTCTTAACCCTCTTGGGCATGGAGTTCACCAGAGCTTCACAGGTTGCCAATGGTGTCATCTTCCACTCCTCCATGACGACATCACAGAGCTGGTGGATGTTAGAGACATTGAGCTTGTCCACCTTCCATTTGAGGATGCCCCACAGATGCTCACTAGGGTTCAGGTCTGGAGACATGCTTGGCCAGTCCATCACCTTTACCTTCAGCTTCTTTAGCAAGGCAATGGACATCTTGGAGGTATTTTTGGGGTCGTTATCATGTTGAAATACTGCCTAGCGGCCCAGTCTACTAAGGGAGGGGATCATGCTCTGCTTCAGTATGTCACAGTAAATGTTTGCATTCATGGTTCCCTCAATGAACTGTAGCTCCCCAGTGCCGGCAGCACTCATGCAGCCCCAGACCCTGACACTCCCACCACCATGCCTGACTGTAGGCAAGATACACTTGTGTTTGTACTCCTCACCTGCTTGCCGCCACACATGCTTGACACCATCTGAACCAAATACATTTATCTTGGTCTCATCTGGCCACAGGACATGGTTCCAGTAATCCATGACCTTAGTCTGCTTGTCTTTAGTGGAGTTGAGATCATGAGATGTACTAAAGTTCTTGTTCAGTTCAAATAAAAACAGAATTTTAGATGCATATTACTTCTAGACTGTTTTAAGACCAGTTTATGACATGACTCCTTTAGCAGCCGTTTTGAAGGTTCTGGCTTATAGGGTCTTACGTCAGCTCTGTGTTGTTTCTAGTTTGGGGCTGATTTATGTAAATTCCCAGCACAAACAGGAAATGTAAAGAGTAACTCCCCTTTTGTTAAAAAAAAACAAAAAAAAAAACAATCCCCTCTGGGTGATCTGTACACACTGCAAAGATTTTAACAAACTTTGTTGCAGATTCCTACCTTTTGTTATTCTGAAGAAATAACTGTTTGTCTGTGTCCATGTGAATGGGACTGACTTTATAATTATCAATCAGCTGCTGCACTTGTAGGGCTCCAATGAGGAAAGTGTCAGGGTCTGACTCCCTTTAGATGTGATCACCCTTTGGGAGTATCTCGCTAAAAATGTAATTATTGTTGCATAGGATGCCCAAAATTTGACTTGTATCCTAGTGCACTCTTTCAGTAAGCCAATCACACAAGCAGAAAGTGACAGTTCCGGGGGAAGGGGGGGGGGGGTACTGTACTGTACACCATGTGTGTACAGAATGCCTCCAGGTTGCCATTTTTTTTTACAAAAAATTCAGTGCTGCAGATTGAAACGGAAAGACAATTTTTAATAACATTTACCTACAATTTTTGTTTTTTGCTCATTTTTTTTTCTCCACGAAAGTGAAGTTACTCTTTAAATCTGACCATTCTTGTTATCAACTTGCACATTTTGGAAATGAGGGTGGCACTGTGTTTAAAAACGTACCCCCTTCACTTTCCCTTCTTACCTCGTTATTGGCAAATGGACTTTTTTAACCTAAAGTTATAATCACTGTATAAGCAGGATCTGGTAAGGATTTTGGGGGGGCCTGAAGTTTTCATTGCCGGCAATTCTTTTGTTTGCATCCATCTGCTGGAAACCCACTGACAGATGATGAGTAATTGGATGTTACGGAGCCAGCTTCCTGGACCGCTCCTTAACAACTAACTATTCTTCCCACAGAATTTTGATTGGTCAATCCTTTTTCGATCTATCTGAATTTGAATAGTTCAAAAAATCTGGAATTCATTAGAAAATGAATAAATGAAACTTAATGAATTCCAAAACAAATCACCTGAACAAAACTATCTAACTATCCAAACTATCCAAAAATAAATTAAACTAATTTTTCCATTCTGCACATGTCTTTTGACCATATTTCTTGCCTGTTTGCTGACTATGGGGTTGGTTTACTAAAGGCAAATAGACTGTGCACTTTTTGAAGTGCAGTTGCACTCTGCAAGTGCAGTTGCACCGGAGCTTAGTAAATGAGTTAAAGCTTCACTTTGCAAAGAAAACACATGCAAGGAAAATAAAAAAACAGCATTTTTGCTTGCACATGATTAGATGATGGAAGTCAGCATAGCTTCTGCTCATTTACTAAGCCCTGGAGCAACTGATCTTACAGAGTGCAACTGCACTTCTAAAAGTGCACAGTCTATTTGCCTTAGCAATTCAACTACTGTGTCTCTGTCTGCACCTGTACCATCTGCACATCTGACTGACTATGTTCCTGTGAGATACCAGTCCCAGCCATCTCCTGTGGACAACTGCACTACTAAAAACCAAAAGAACTCTTATTCTTCCTTTCTATAGCATCCTGTACTTTCTACCCAGTGAACAAGGCATGCCTGGGGGCAGTCATGTACCAGTATGCAATGGTAGGTAACGCGGATGACACTTATTCTATGTTCCCTTCCTCGATGGGCACCAAGTGTGGTTCACATAGGAGGCTTACCCCGGGGTGGGTCATTCTGGGCTATGCTAGGCACTTAATACAGGTCACTCTCCTACACACTGGGTACCTTTACTGGAACAGACTACTGTTCTCTAATGCAGGCATGCAGAGCAAGTTCTAGCCATTGTCCAGGCTGTAGCAGGAACTTGAGGGAATTAACTGTCAAACTGGGCTCGGCATATTCAGTAGGCCAACAGGATGGGGTCCAGCAATGGTACCAACAGCAATTGCAGACTTCCAATAGCCTCTCATGTGTGTGAGAGTCCCAAAAGCCCTTGGGTATGGTCCCTGTGATAGGTAGTGAGGAGTAAAATCACCATTTTTGCTCTTAGAAAGCCTGAAGGCGTTGATTGGATTTTGAGGTCCTGTATGCAGCAAGGCTCCCAAAAAGTCTAACACATGTGGTATCCCCGTGCTCAGCAGAACCAGCAGAATGTATTTTGGGGGTGTAATTTCACATATACCCATGCCATGTGTGAGCAATATATCATTTCAGTGACAACTTTGTGTAAAATGAAAAAAAAAAAAAAAAAAGTAACCTGTGTCCAGTACTCACACAAGTGTGCGCTTTTCGCAGACGATTTGCTTCTATCCATCTCTTCCCCCCTCACGTCCACCCCTAGGGTCATTCAGCTTCTTCAACTTTTTGGCAAAATCTCAGGGCTCTGTGTAAATTGGTCTAAATCAGAGGCCTTAAAATATACTGTGCCAGAATAGACTCTACTTAGAATTAAAAACCAATATAAGTTCAGCTGGAACTCCTCCCAGATCCCTTACCTGGGGGTCAGTCTGACAGCCAACATCAACAAACTTTTTGAAGCAAATTACCCCCCTCTCCTAAAGAAATTAGCCCAGGACCTAATTGGGACCAGGAGGACCTGTCCTGGCTGGGTAGGCTACACGCGATCAAGATGACCCTCCTCCCTAGAATCTTATATTTCTTCAGGGTTCTCCCCATTCAAGTTAAGAAATCTGACCTGCAAAAACTGTAATCCCTGATTTTAAAATTCATCTGGACCCGTAAGGGCTTCAGATGCCCAGCCAAGGTACTTTATAGGAGACGTAGTCAAGGGGGCCTTGGTCTCCCACACCTCTTTAAATACTACCAGGCGGCTCAACTGGCCCAGTTCTCTATCGTCTTCTCCAGAGGGTACATGCCGGATTGGGTCAAAATAGAGAGACAGGCAGTTCCCCACAACACTATCGACTTTCTGTTAGGCACCCCTCTTAAATCGAGACCCCTAATTCTCTCTCCTACATTGTCTCCCTCTATGGCCCTTTGCAACTCGGTTTTCAAGTCCCCCAACTTAATCTCAGCTCTCCGTCCTCTCACACATCTTTTTCATAACCCTCTGTTCCCTCCTGGTTTAGATATTAAGGCATTTAAATGGTGGACGGACAAGGGGTTATATCGTATAGGTCACTTTCTATCGCTATCCGGGCCGTTGTCGTTCTCCCACTTTATTAATAAGCTTGATATTCCACTCTCGGAAAAATTTTGTTTTCTCCAAATACACTACTTCCTGACCACCTGGTGGAATTCCAGGAAGGATCACCCAGGCACTACCCCGTATGAACAGTGGTGCTCAGGTCTGGTCGATATTAAAGGGGGTATCTCTTTGATCTATGCTGCTCTGGTGGAGGACTCATCCAAACCTTAGTTCGTGGAAAAATGGGAAAGGGACCTAAACGTGGAGTGGGATGCAGACGAATGGACCTCGATGTTCTCACATTGCTTTAAGGGGCTCGTTAATATCTCACTGAAATAAGCCAACTTAAAGGTATTTATTAGATGGTACATGGTACCATCCAGACTAGCTGCTATGTTCCCTAATACCTCTAACCTCTGTTTCAGGGGTTGTGAACATGTGGGCACCTTCCTACACACGTGGTGGGAATGTCCTCACCTAACAAGCTACTGGAACAAATTCTTCCACTTGATTCGCAAGATCTCGGGTCTCCCAATCCCCCAATGTCCAGAAATAGCCTTGCTCAATTCTAAACCTGAAGGTCTGTCCAAACCTCTATATAAGCTAATCCAATTCATTTTATTGGGGCCAAGATCACAATTGCTAAGTCCTGGAAGCGCCCATCAATATCTTTCTCTGAGGCTTTGCGGAAGATATCCTGGATCATGGTACAGGAAAAACAGGCCAGTCACATCTTGGATACCTCCCCTAAATTCGATCTTGTCTGGGAGCCCTGGAGGAATTACCTAAATTTACCAGGATGAGCCTTCTTCCTCGATCCTTCCAATTTGCTACACTGGTGTCAACCTCCCTCTTCCCTCTTCTTTACTCCTTCTTTTTCTCCATGCTATTTTATCTTTCTTCCTCTTCAGTCTTACTTGTATCCGTTCTCTATTTTTGTGCTAGAGTCAGTATGGCTCCTGGGATGTATCCTCCTTCTCCTACTACTTAGTCAGAGAGGTTTGATAAAACTCTCTCTAAGAAGCTCATAATGACGGGGTTCGACTGTTAAGTTTATGTTTGTTTCCTGAGTTCTATTAGAGGCTATATTATCTCAAACTCCCTAAGCAATAGGGCTCTCAGAGGGGGGGATGTTCAGCCCCTGCCCTCCCGGTTACAGTTTGTTCCCAGATGGGGTAACCAGGGAGGCGGAGGGTCCTCCCTTGAACGGGAACTACCTTATCTCTTGCTGTGGTGGTTCACCTTCCATGACCGTCTGTTCTTCCCGGATGCTCATGGGAGGTTACTCACAGTTGCCTCTCAGATTTTGTATTTACACTTCTACTTTTTAATTTCTAATGTCCAGTATTGTGAGCTCATGTATATACTGCTATGGAGAATTTGTTTATGAGTATTTTTGTAACTGATTCTAAACTTTTATATTCTTCTATCTTGTTGTACAAAATTTCTTTTTGCTTTCCAATAAAAAGATTTGAAACGAAAAAAAAAAAAAAGTAAACTTTTCCCGAAACGTGACAAAATGTAAAATATTCCATGGACTCAACATGCCTCTCAGGAAATAGCTTGGTGGGGTGGGGGGGGGGGGGTTTTACTGGGGTAAAACCTATCATCTGTAGGGTTCGATAAAGGACTCTCCGTACAACTCAGGTACCTTATAAAATGTAAAACAGTGCAAAGCCCTTTTCAAATGAAAAAAAAAAAAAAGCAAAGTTTAGAAAAATAACCTTTCGTTTTTCTTTAAAACATGTTGTTCTATCTTCTTATATTTTCAAATCTTAGTCAATGTTTTTATGAGTATTTGTTTAAGAGGTATCGTCATATATGTACTCGAGTGTTATGACCTGTAATCTTTAATTTTTCATCTTCACATTTATGTTTTAGACTCTCCGTTGACACTCATTGGAGGGTACTCGTAGGCCCTTCTTGTCTGCCAGTACCTTCCACTTGGTGGTGTCGTTCTCTATTCCATC
>BLSH010394062.1:114695-135683 GCA_018402905.1 Glandirana rugosa
ACAGTCCGGGTTCGCTCAACACTACCTGTGAGTCTTCCTAGCAGCAGGGCAGGTGTTCACACTGTACAGGTGAAGTCGTCAGATGGCTCAAGTAAACAGACACGCGGGTAGGCAGCTGGTAGTGGTGACAGCAGGCAGAGTAGCAGAGTCAGGCTGGCTGGGTCATACACAGACAGGATGGATCGGGAACAGGCAGGAGCATGGTCAGGAACCGATCAGTGAACCAGGAGCCAATGGAGCAGAATTAACTATTCTAACACACTAAACAAGAGTGTAAGAAGGGCAGTTATTTTAAAATAAATCCTAATCATATACATTCTAATACATCCATACTTATACTGTATATTTGCACAGCTGCAGTTACCAGAGATACTACAGGGGAAGAAAGTTGACAGAATTCATGAAGAAAAAAAGCCCAAGAGGGGACCAACAAAATGGCATTCAGTATGCTCTCAAATGAGATAGGCAACCCCAGGTGGCATATGCCACAATGGCTATCAATATTAGGGTACCCCAAAGGATCCACCCACTTTAAAACACAAAAAGACCAAGACAAGTATATTGTCCTGGGGATGTATAAAATGCAGAGAGTCTTTTGGGCAGTAAGTAATCTGTAAAACAGTCCTGTTGGAACAGGAAGGGGCCATCCCAAAACTGTTCCCACAAAGTTGGGAGCATGAGATTGTCAAAAATGTCTTGACATGCTGATGTCTTGAGAGTTCCCTTCACTGGAACTAAGGGGCCAAGCCCAACCCCTGAAAAACACACACCCCACACCATAATCCCCCCTCCACCAAATGATTTGGAGGGGTGGCCCAATACTTTTGGCAATATAGTATTTATGAGTGAGTTTGGGGTGGAGGAACTTGACTGCCCTCAACCCGAGAGAACACTTTGGGATGAATTAGAGCCGAGATTGCAGGCCAGGCCTTCTTGTCCAACATCAGTGCCTGACCTCACAAATGCTCTTTTGGAAGAATGGTCAAACTTTCTCATAGATACACTCCTAAACCTTGTGGACAGCCTTCCCAGAAGAGTTGAAGCTGCTATATCTGCAAAGGGTGGGCCAACTCAATATTGAACCCTACGAACTAAGACAGGTATACCATTAAGGTTCATGTATTTGTAAAGGCAGGCATCTCAATACTTTTAACAATATAGTGTGTATGCTTCCTGCTGTACATGCCAAAGGATTTGTCATTCTGTACATTCAATTTTATAATCAGCACACATTTGCAGGCCTACACAGATAGCTGGTACATGTATTTAAGAAATTCATCTTCCTATATCTTCTACCCCCAGCCTACTGATTGGACAAGTAATCAGCAAAATTACCACTGTGCAATGAGCAGGGAGCTGACCCCTAAATCAATACAGCTGACCCAGGTAGCAGTAAATGATAAACCAGGAAGTAGTACAGTGATCACCCTGACTACTAAGTGTGTTCAAAGCACAAGACTGGTTCAAGAAAATAACAGTCAGTTAAAGCAGTATACTGTATGCATGTCATTTGTGTATTTAGCTGGTTTTCCTGAGTTCCCATTTAAATAGGCTGTCCATATTCTCTTGGATGGATCAATCTGCAACCCATAGAAGACTATGCACAATTTTGCACCCAGATAGCTGATAACAAGACTTATAAACAAAGATAGAATTCTGGGAGATTGCCAACTGCTAGAATAAATCATTGAATACCCAATCATAAGCAAAAATAGAAAATAAGATGTTTGCTACCATATGAGCCCATATGAATGGGTAGTCAGCTTATATGCTTTCGGTCACTTTCCCAAAAGGACAGTCACCTTTCTGAGCAGCCCCCTACTGCTAGTTAAAAAAAAAAAAAAAACAGCCCACTGTCCTTTTATGGCATTTATGCACTTAGTGTTAGGAAAACATGCAATAAAAAAAACATAAGCCTCCATTTAAAGGAGACGTAACCTGTGACCCGTTTTCAGCAGACAGCAGGCTGAAGTCACAAAGCCGGTCCAGATCACGACAATGAAGTAGGGATCCACCCACTTGACTGGACCAGCACCCGGCTTAGCCTCTCAGTGAGCCGTTGTGAGCCTGAGCCGGCCGCTCCAGCCCCCTCCACAACCCAGCACTCCAGTGAGTGAAGGGAATGCAGAGCAGACAATGGTGACTAACAGTCACCAGCTCCCTGCTCAGGGAGCCCTGAAAACTGAGTGATCGGTGGTGTTTGATCGCTTTGTTCTCAGTGTTTAAGCCGGCGGGGGACCAATGCTGCATCAACCTAGGTAAGTATAATTCATACTTCTCATTTAAATTCAAGCCAAGTAGAGATAAGCCATTAGGGTCAACAACCAAGTCTGGTTAGAAGACACGGGGAATGCCTTGCACCCACACTCAAAAAATTTTGGTTTTCACTATCTTACCTGATAGATGTTTTACAGACTTATTGTTTTATCTGCCTCTCCTTGTGGTCCTCAGGGCTAAAACCTTGCATAGAAAAGGAAGCCTATCCAGAGCAACAACCCACCTCAAGTCCCAAGGCTAGAACCCTCTTCAGGTCCTCAGAGCTAGAATTCTCCTCAGATCCCCATGCCTGGAACCTTTATCAGGTCCTCAGAGCTAGAACCTGCCTTAAGTGCTCAGGGTTAGAAGCATTCTCAGGGCTAGAACCCTCCTTCAGGTCCGGAACTCTCCTCAGGTCCCTCCACAAGTCATCATGTTAGAACCCTCCTCAGGTCCCCAAAGCTATAAACCTCCTCAGGTTCCAGGTGCTAGAACCCTCTTCAGATCATCAGGCGTAGTATCCCCTTTAGGTCCTGAAAGCTAGAACCCTCCTCAGGTCCTTAGGACTTGGAAACTTCTCAGGTCTTTCAAGGCTATAATTTCTCAGGACTAAAACCCTTCTCAGGTCCTCAGTGCTAAAACCCTTCTCAGGTCCCCAAATATAGAAGCCTCCTCAGGTTCCCAGAACTAGATCCCTACTCAGATATGCAGAACTAGAAACTACCTCAGATTCTCAGGAATAGAACTCTCCTCAGGTTTTCAGGACTAGAAAACATCTCAGGACTAGGAGTTGATCGAACCTCTGGAAGCTCAGGTTCTGCTGGTTCGGCCGAACTTCGGGACAAAGTCCGGGTTCGGGTCCGGACATGACCCGAACTTTGACACGGACCCCGAACCCCATTGAAATCAATGGGGACCCGAACTTTTAGGCACAAAAATGGCTGTAACAAAGTCCTGGAAAGTCCTAGAGGTCTGCAAAAGGAAGGGAAATGGGGGTAAGAGTAGGGCAAGGGCCCTACAAAGAAATGGGGATAGGGAAATAACTTAAAATAATTAAAAAAAAAAATCACATAAAAAAAATCAAAAATGGAGGTGGATGTGGACTATCTTCAAACTGTGTGAGAAAAGTATAAATTAGCCGGGAGAAGCCATATCACTGTTCTAAGAACAGTGATATAGCTTCTTCTGGCTAATTTATACTTTTATCACACAGTTTTAAGATGATTGGAGATTCTACAATCATCTTAAAACTGTGTGAGAAAAGTAAACATTAGCCGGGAGAAGCCATATCACTGTTCTTAGAACATCTGCAAACTGTGTGAGAAAACTATAAATTAGCAGGGAGAAGCCATATCACTGTTCTTAGAACATCTGCAAACTGTGTGTGAAAACTATAAATTAGCGGGGAGAAGCCATACCACTGTTCTAAGAACAGTGATATATCATGTCACTGTTCTTAGAACAGTGGTATGGCTTCTCTCCGCTAATTTATAGTTTTCACACACAGTTTGAAGATTATTGTAGAACAGTGATATCATATCACTGTTCTACAATTATTTTCAAACTGTGTGTGAAAACTATAAATTAGCGGAGAGAAGCCATACCACTGTTCTAAGATGTACAATCATCTTCAAACTGTGTGATAAAAGTATAAATTATCCGGGAGATAATTTTTTAAAATTATTTTAAGTTATTTTCCTATCCCAATTTCTTTGTAGGGCACTTGTCCGACCCTTACCCTCATTTTCCTTCCTTTTGCAGACCTCTAGGACTTTCCAGGACTTTTTTACAGCAATTTTCAGAACTTTTAGTAAAATTACCAGAACCCCGGACCCGAACCCGGACTTTTTTTGAAAAGTCCGGGTTCGGGTCCGGGTCCCGGACACCCAAAAGTTCGGTACGGACCCGAACTTTACAGTTCGGGTTCGCTCAACTCTACTCAGGACTAAAACCCTCCTTAGGTCTTCAGGGCTAGAACCTCCCTCAGGTCTCCATGAACCCCCCCCCGGTCTTCAGGACTAGAACCCACTTCAAGTTTTAAGGGCTAGAATCCTCCTCAGGTCCTTGGGGCTAGAAGCATCTTGAGGTCCTAAGGCTAGAACCCTCTTCATGGTCCTCAGAGCTTGAACCCTCCTCAGGTACTTAGGGCTAGAATTCTCATCAGAGTTAATCCTGGCCACACACACTTATTTATTATTTTTCTAGGTTCAGTCAATATTATAATGATATAAATCACACATTTCTAACAATATTTGCCATTTTGCTCTATTTCAACATTCAAATTCTAGTTCAAAGTTATCATAAATATAAAAATTATGTTTTATATAATTAATTATTAGATTGAACTATTTGGTATGCTCCTAAAGATCAAATAAAAAAAATGATGTCACATGTGCTACAGTCATGTTGAAACGAACAAACATTTACCAGTCTTATTGTTTCCTACTTGATCTATTTGTTTAAAATTAACATAAAATATCCATACATGCTTGTTTTAAAAGAGGATAAGGTTATCCAGTTATTGGAGTGAGTTGTAGGCCGGCAACACAGAAGGCTTCCTATACATTTCTGTTGACAGTGAAGAATTAGAAAGTGGCTTTGTGTATGTAATATGCTTATAGCTGACTCATTCTTATAAATCAGGGGTATGCAATTAGCAGACCTCCAGATGTTGCAGAACTACAAGTCCCATGAGGCATAGCAAGACTCTGAGATCCACAAGCATGACACCCAGAGGCAGAGGCATGATGGGACTTGTAGTTTTGCAACAGCTGGAGGTCCTCTAATTGCATATCCTTGTTATAAATAGTTGAAAGACCTGGTCTATGCTGTTGTGTCCCTAACTAGGTTTAGTGTGTGTCGTCACTAGGCTGTAACCAGCCTGATGGGTTATTTACAGTAGGATCATTGTTGCTTAAGCATGTTACTATAAAGGTGGTTCCAGTAAGAAGAATGGAAGGGAAAAACAATGGGCTGTGAATATTTATCTGACTCATCCAATCCCTGAGGTCTTGTTCAGAGATATAATTTGGGAAGGTGACAAATATTTGGGTCACCTTTTCAGAGTGTTCTCCTTTGTCCTGGGCTCTGCCTGGGCAGGATGTGTGTTTAGAGTGTCTTCTCACTTGGGACATGCCTCAGCCTAGGGCATGTGCCTGGAGCCCAAGGACCTAAGCTAGAGCTGAAATGAATACTCGAAGGAAGCTTGACTGAAAATAAATCTTTTTTGCTGAGGAGTGTCGCAGAGCAGCTAGTTAGAGCTGAGTAAACTGCTCTTTGGGGTCATTGCTCTATCTGGCTGTTCTTACAGGGCCAGCGATTCAGCAATTACTAAGAGGTGGCTCTTTAAGAGTTTGTTGCCATTTCAAAAAAACGATTCTATTTTTGTGCTTTTTGGTTATCCTGCACCCTTAAGCCCTCTCTCCTGCTACAGATTCATTAATGAAAGGTAAACTAGACTAAAGTGGCTGGTGCCCCTTATCATTTTTCACTCCTATCATACACCAAGAATCAGACCATTAAACTGAAACCCACCAAGTCACATAGGTAAAATTGTCCACCACCCATGGGTAAGGGGGTACTACAAAAGCTAAGAGCATTGGTAACAACAAACATGTTCTTTCATAGGTGTTAACTTACTTCTTTGAAATAATTTACTAAAGTTCAAATATACAATGAGCTGTAAGTCTACAAAAGTAAGTGTTCAAAATATGTTTGAAGTTTGAGTGACCCTTTCAATAACGTTACATGTCTGCATGGATATTTTTCTGACAAATTGCAATAAACAGCAACAGTATAATTAATCAAAGCTATCTAAACAGTTTATCATTAATAAAATAGTCTTTGAGCTCCAAGAAAGCTATTTTGCCTAGGCTGAGATGATGTAAGCAGTCTCCTGCAGGTAGGAGAAAGTCATTCTTCAGTCTCCCTTTCCTCAGGCTCCCAAACTGTACATTGTAAATGCAAAAGTGTATAGCTAGCTTAACAAACCCTTTGTCTATACTGTAATTATTGATGGGGGAATCTGCCCAGGATTGTTTTACCAAGGGTATGGCAAATCATGTTTGAAGTTAAAGCGTTTGTCTACCCCCTAAAGTCATTTTTACCAATAAGTAAGCCTTTAATAAGGCTTACCTGTAGGTAAAATGAATATCTCCTAAACCTGTACAGATATTCTACTTGCAATGCAGCCGCTGACGTCACGGCGCATGTGCAGTGATGGCCCAGCGAAGGCCCGACGCATAGCACCGGACCCTGATGATAAATCCACCAGAGAGACAGGCTCCCACGCATGTGCGGGAGTGACGTCTCGCAGCTCCACCCACTCACATCGCCGGAGCCGCGAACCCGGAAGAATACACGCTGCAAAGTTGTACACTCCCTCTACAGGGACCGGGCAGCCCTGCGGGAGCTTCGTTCTAAGGTGAGTATTTCATAATGAGCTAGTATGCGCTGCATACTAGCTTATTATGCCTTTGCCTTAAAGGTTTTTGTTTTTTTGTTTTTTTTTTCTGGGGTAGACAACCGCTTTAAGCAAACCCCATCTTAGGGGCGAATCCCACTGTAGTCTATGGGGGAGTTCAAATCTTGTTGTTTTTTTAGGACTGATACGCAAACTGCTGTAAAAAAGGGGAAACTGGGCACTGCTATAAGAGACATACATCAATGTGAGATTTACAACAAAGAAAGCATCTTTTCATGTGGCTTCCAGGGCGACATTGAAAAAACATAAATCCTCTATATAACATGCCCTCTTTGTATACAATCAACAAACCGGCATATGTGTCAGTAAATCAGTCACTGAGGAAGAAGAGACTCGGGAGAGCCGCTGCTCTCATGCACATCGCTGGATCGAGATGGGGCTTTGGTAAGTATTAGGGGGGCTGCTGCACACAGAGGTTTTTTTACCTTCATGTATAAAATGTATGAACGTAAAAACTTTGAGCCTCTACAACCACTTTAAATATTGATTGCCTGAGCTTATAATAAACGTTTATGTAATATTTCAGGGTGTCAATAAAAAATGTGCGGTCAGTAAAATTTCCATGTTTTGTCAGTTTAAAAAGGTATGGGAGATTGTCAATCCTGATCCCCACCCGCCTCATTGTTTGCCCCCACTTGGCAGTAAGATGCAACTGCAGGAACATCAATCGCAATTGCTTCTGCGTGGCTGTTGTCCCCTTCCTCTATGTTCCTGGCACTATCTATCTCAACATCCAATAACACAAATGTTTGCACATCTTGATGCATCAAGATGTTGTGTGAAAATAATTTATCCCACTCCTTCATGCCAGTTTGCAGAACAATGGTGGAATTCACTTTTGAGGGGAAGGAAGAAGGAATGATCCTTTGTCCTGGGGTTTATTTGTGTCTGTGAGGCTGTCAGTTGTGGTAACAGTAATAAGGAATATTGTGTGGGTACAGGGACTGTTATTTGTATGCAGTGTACAAAGCGGCTAAATTTAAAATACAATATTTTGCGCTAATGGATATTAACTGAATTTATACTGCGTGCAGCTGCTATATACTGAGTGAGTCCACTAAGTGCATGTGCAAAATAATTATGTTTATAGCGCTCTCACATGATATTGATGGGTCGCTGCTGATATATACCAAAGTATATATCACGTTCGTACATGATATTAATAAATCGCTGCTGATATATATATAAAGTATATGATTCTAGATAACAATATATATACATAAATGATCACAATAAATATTAAACCAGTGACAATCATATAAATTGAAAAAAACACATCATATTTACATTAATGTTAAGGTGCTAAATTATTAAAGTGACATGGTGCTGAGATGAGTCCAAAATAAGTGATAGAGTGCTTCGTGCTGAAATTATTAATCTTCCAAGGTGCCAATGTGATCCACACGTGTGGGATATCCCCTTTGGAATCCTACTCACCAAAAGACCATGACCCCCAGCTTTTCAGTCTGGAGGTCTGGTAAGGCTGTATGAAATCCTATACTGGACAGCTAGCAGATCAAAGACTCATGTTTCCACAGTGTCCCCCATAGGAAAATAGGATTAAAAGAGAAAAAGGATCGACAATAGTGAAGCACTGTATAGCTGGATTTTTTTGCGCGGGTAAGATTGTACTTACAAGAAGATAAACGAACGATCGCTTTGCAATACAAGGTGAGAACGCCGCTATTTGCGCGTGTTCCAACTGGAACCGGAAGTGACATCCACAGAATCCAAACACCGGAAATATGTCAACGCGTTTCGCCCTCCTCCAGGCGTCATCAACGGACATCATTTCCGGGTTGTGCTTTCTGTTATATACTCAAAGGGCGGGATCAACCTCCCATAAACTACAATTGATTGGATAACAGGCCGTGGATGTCAGAACTAGGTGTCTGCAATGCTTCTGCCTTTTAATTTGACATATCGTTTGTACAACCGGAGATGGCGTCCCGGCAGCTATATATTGTTTAGTAAGGGACATGCATTGCAGACACCTAGTTCTGACATCCACGGGGGACACCGTGGAAACATGAGTCTTTGATCTGCCAGATGTCCAGTATAGGATTTCATACAGCCTTACCAGACCTCCAGACTGAAAAGCTGGGGGTCATGGTCTTTTGGTGAGTAGGATACCTAAGGGGATATCCCACACGTGTGGATCACATTGGCACCTTGGAAGATTAATAATTTCAGCACAAAGCACTCTCTGACTTTTTTTGGACTATCTCAGCACCATGTCACTTTAATAATTTAGTACCTTAACATTAATGTAAATATCATGTGTTTTTTCAATTTATATGATTGTCACTGGTTTAATATTTATTGTGATAATTTATGTATATATATTGTTATCTAGAATCATACACTTTATATATATCAGCAGCGATTTATTAATATCACGTGCGAACGTGATATATACTTTGGTATATATCAGCAGCGACCCATCAATATCACGTGCGAGCGCTATAAACATAATTATTTTGTATATAGCGGCTAGTTACAGATTCTGTTTAATGATCCCCTTTATGCCCCTCCCACTGTTACTCAAAATCTGGACATGCATACTGATCACCATAGTGTGCTATGCACACCGGAGAAATTCATTTTCTGATTCATACCAGGGTGCCCCAGGCCTTTCATCATCCTTGTCACATCCTACCTCACATTTTGATTGGAATTTTCCATTGTAAAGCAAGTGCATTACGTGTTCTAAGTATTGTTAATGTTTACATATTGTTTATGCTGTTTAAATATTGATGGACTAAGCTCGTAATAGAAGTTTCTCACATATTTCAGGACGTCAGTAAAAAGAAAAGTGCTCCACCAGTGAATTTTCCATATGTTGTCAGTAAAAGAAGGTTGCGGGAGGTTGGCAACTCTTGTCCAATGATAAAGCAAAAAAAGGAACATTTTCAGAACTTTAAAACTAAGTAAAGAAAACTGTGTGGGTGTCTTACGTAAACACAGCAGAGAATGTGTATGACCCAGGAGCTGCATAGATGGCTGATAAATCCACAGTGGATATGGAATTTAAAAAGGGTGTAGAGGGATGGGAAGTAGAATGGTCTGTCCAGAATAATATGCTTTGCTTTCTCCATATCCCAAAACATTGGGGATCACTGTTCAGAGGTGTGATCCTGGAGGGCCAGCAGGTTCATGGAAGGAAGCACCCATAAAGAATGAGGGGATCAGGAATGGTTACTACCACACTCCTTAGTGTTACAAGGTCTCAGGTGTGAATGGGGAGCAGGTGTGTTAAATTTGGTGTCATCACTCTCACTTTCTCATACTGGTCACTAGAAGTTCAACATGGCACCTCATGGCAAAGAGCTCTCTGAGAATCTGAAAAAATGAATTGTTGCTCTACATAAAGATGGGCTAAGCTATAAGAAGTTTGTCAAGACCCAGAAACTGAGCTGCAGCACGGTGGCCAAGACCATACAGAGGTTTAACAGGACAGGTTCCACTCAGAACAGGCCTCACCATGGTCGACCAATGAAGTTGAGTGCGCTTGCTCAGCGTCATATCCTGAAGTTGTCTTTGGGAAATAGACGTATAAGTGCTGCCAGCATTGCTGCAGAGGTTTAAGGGGTGAAGGAGTCAGCCTGTCAGTGCTCAGACTATATGCCGCACATTGCATCAAATTGGTCTGCATGGCTGTTGTCCCAGAAGGTAGCCTAAAGATGATGCACAAGAAAGCCTGCAAACAGTTTGCTCAAGACAAGCAGACTAAGGACATTAGTTACTGGAACCATGTCCTGTGGTCTGATGAGACCAAGATGAACTTATTTGGTTCAGATGCTGTCAAGCGTGTGTGGCGGTAACCAGGTGAGGAATACAAAGACAAGTGTGTCTTGCCTACAGTCAAGCATGGTGGTGGGAGTGTCATGGTCTGGGGCTGCATGAGTGCTGCCGGCACTGGGGAGCTACAGTTGATTAAGGGAACCATGAATGCCAACATGTACTGTGACATACTGAAGCAAAGCATGATCCCCTCCCTTGGGAGACTACGCCACAGGGCAGTATTCCAACACAACGACCCCAAAAACACCTCCAAGACGACCACTGCCTTGTTAAAGAAGCTGAGGGTAAAGATGATGGGCTGGCCAAGCAGGTCTCCAGACCTAAATCATATTGATCATCTTTGGGGCATCCTCAAATGGAAGGTGGAGGAGCGCAAGGTCTCTAACCTCCACCAGCTCGGCGATGTCGTCATGGAGGAGTGGAAGAGGACTCCAATGGCAACCTGTGAATCTCTGGTGAACTCCATGCCCAAGAGGGTTAAGGCAGCGCTGGAAAATAATGGTGGCCAGACAAAATATTGACACTTTGGGCCAAATTTGAACATTTTCACTTGGGGTGTACTCACTTTTGTTGCCAGCGGTTTAGACATTAATGGCTGTGTGTCTAATTATTTTGAGGGGGACAGCAAATTTACACTGTTATACAAGCTGTACACTCACTATTTTCCATTGTAGCAAAGTGTTATTTCTTCAGTATTGCACATGAAAAGATATAATAAAACAGTTACAAAAATGTGAGGGGTGTACTCACATTTGTAAGATACTGTATATATATATATATATATATATATATATATATAAAATTTTACTTTAAGTTCTGTAATTAGACTGTGTATACTTGCAAAAGCCCAGTCATGACTGGTTCTCTTTTAAACTTTGATCCACTCTAATGGACATCTAGATGTTGGCATCTATTGTAAGACTATGCTGGATCCTGTGGTTCTTCTTCTTATTATGGTTTCATAGGCTGACCAAGACTATGCCATTAAAAATAAGACTGCAAATGTATGAAAACATTGGAAACCTTGATGATATTCCCTTTAGCATTAGAGTGCAATGCTTCACTGTGCAGAACACAGCTCTGGTTTGTCGATAGAAGTAATTTGCTTACATTGACTTCAATACACATCAGGGGTTAACTGCAAGGTAGGCGCAGATTATTTATTGCTATTTGCCTAATCGCATCTCAGCTGTAACACAAGTGTAGATTGTCTGAAGTGGATTTAGCACTGCTAATTGCATAAAGATTTTCTGTATGCCAGTGGGTAAAATCACTTAGCGTTACTGTGCATGGGTACAGTGGTTTATACTTGTACTTTATGGCAATCCTACATCCCGATCTATCATTAATTGAAGCTGGAACAGTGGAGAATTGAAGTTGAAATGTGATCTAATTTGATTTGTCGAGAAGTTAAAGAGCCAATTAATTTAAAGAACTTTTGACAGGCCCAGCCTTTTAAAAATTGTTCCTGGTAAATTCTCTAGCGAAGTAAATCAGTTAAGTTAAATTATTTACAAGGAGATTTCAGTGGGAGAACTTCAGAAACCCTTCGGGCAATTATAAAATGTTCTAGTATGTTCAGGTCACAATTTTTCCAGGATAATTGCCTCTTTTTTCCCATAGCTCTATGGTTAGCGTGGAGGTACCACTGTAGGGTGAGGCTCATGTTCAGTCCTGTCTGGTCAAAATATTTCTTGAGATGTTCAGAAAAAGACTATTTTGCCAAGATTTCCCACTGGAAAAATTAACACTGAAAACTGATGAGATCATGTGTTTTGGATAGCACAGAAGCAACCTAACATCATAAACAGCATAAACTATTTTTTTCATGCTGTAAAACTAAAAAGTTTAGCAGTTATTTAGCTTTTTATCTTGGAGAACTGAAATACTGTGTACACTTGTCAACAGGGGCACTTTCTGTGTGAGGCTGGTTTCACACCATTGCGGTGCGAATTCCAGCCCGTCTGCTTCTGAGAAGGGGCGGAGCCGCCATTCGGCGGCTCATGTCCGTTCTCGCAGCGCATCGGCTGCTCGGGGAGGGAGGGGGGGGTGCAGCGAGGAGGGGAAAGATCCCTGCAAAATCGCTGTTCAATGCGGAGCACATCTGCGGGTTAGATGCGCTCCCATTGAACTCAACAGGCTGGGAATTCGCACCGCATTGCACAAAAAACGTGTGCGGTTTTTGTGCAATGCGGAGTGCGAATGCACCGCACATATGTGAACTGGACACCTTGAAAACAATGTGTTTTCAAGTGTCCTGCGAATTGGATGCGGTTTAAGCCGCATCCAGTTCGCATAGGTGTGAACCCAGCCTGAATCTTGAATGTTTTTGCCTCTGCTTAGGTCTTCTATGAACTATTAATTGTCTCCAAATTTTAAGTAAACATGCATAACACACAAAACAACATATCCTTGCATAACTTACCTGAGTTTGCAACATTCCAGCGATCACAGCTCCACAGTCCACACTCCCCTTCCCTGTTTCACAACCACAGGTGCTGTCTTTAATGAACCCCTGTGCACACACAGGAGTCTTCGCTGCATGAAGTTAAATATGGTAACTGCCACTGCTGCCCTTCTTCTGAAAAAGTTGCCCAGCTGCTTCTGGCTTTAAAGCAGAACTTAAAGCAGACCTCTCACCAAAAACAGGCTTTATTGGAATCCATACCATCTCTGCAATCTTTAATGCATTTTTTTTTTTTTTACCTTTTTTTCCCATCTCTATCCTGCCCTCTGCCCCCATTCTCACCTGGTGAGAATGGCATCTCATCCATCCTTGAAGGTGTTTGGGATATAAACAACACATACCAGGGGGCAGCAGCTTCAGTGCAGTGGCTGGAGGAGGGCTGATCTTCAGGTGCATAATTAGGGGGCTGAAAAGGAAATTACCCTCCAGAAGAAGGGACATTAAGGTATAAGCAGAAAGGGATTTAAACAGCTTTAAAAACACAGGAGATGCTATAGGGCTCGGGTGAGAGATAGATAGCAATGCATTGCAGAGCATACATAAAGATGACAAAAGTACATGAAAACCTCTGGATGGATAGAAATATTGCAGTATATCTGTTCCCTACTACCTACTCATATAATTAGGGGGCCAGCTGCCTAAATAGGAAAGAAACAGCCAGCTCCCAATGATGTCAGAAAAGAATATTGTGGTGCGGGACCCAGTGTACAACATGGAGCAGCAGATCCCAGCAGGTAAACACTGGATTTGCAGGGCATGCGACTACACACTGGCACATTATGGCATGCAAACTTCTCAAAGCACCCTCCTCCCACAATGTGATGATTAAAATCTCACTTGTATTTTATCACTGCTGTTGACATCTACACCTTGTCTTCAATCGTTTGATTGGCCAGCAAGGGATGATGTAACCTCATCCCGGCACCACTGAGCTGCACATGTGCATCCCAGTTTACAATCAGGAGGAATAGGTGCTTATACTACAGAAGTGACATACAAAGGGAAATGAAAGCCTTCCTGTAAGCATTTCTTCTATCAAAACAGTTTATTTCTGCTTTAATACATGATCCAACTGTTCTCAGTCAGTGACAAGCTAGAGGCAGACGCCTACAGTACCATTTTACCAAAGAAAGTCAGCATTGGCAGCTGCTGGTAAGGTGGAGTTCCTATCAGGGTATTAAAAAAAAAAAAAAAAAAAACGCATATTACAGCGCACACATGATACATACTCCTACCAGGCTGTTTTAAGCATCTAAACATATATAGCAAAAAATGCAAAAATACGGGGGTTTGGTCACACTAAATGGCCATGAAGTGCTTAAGCCCACTGACTGCTGCAAAGTACCCCGTTTTACCAGTGGGTCCTACACTAATCTTAGAGTGAATGCTCCTATCTCAAACCATGGAAGCCAACGCCTCTCTTTATGGGAGACAAGAGGACACATCCCATGGATCAGGTGGACACTGATTGGGGGTAATTAAGGAGGATGGGGTTCTCCAGCCCAAAAGGTCTGGTCAGGACCTCTCAGCATACAAAAAAAATACATATTTGGGGGGAACACCCTTCCAAAAGCATGGTGCTGCTTGTAAAGACCAATAGACAAAAAACGCATATTACAGCGCACACATGATACATACTCCTACCAGGCTGTTTAAAAGCATCTAAACTTATATAACAAAAAATGCAAAAATACGGGGGTTTGGTCACACTAAATGGCCATGAAGTGCTTAAGCCCACTGACTGCTGCAAAGCACTTCATGGCCATTTAGTGTGACCAAACCCCCGTATTTTTGCATTTTTTGCTATATACGTTTAGATGCTTTTAAACAGCCTGGTAGGAGTATGTATCATGTGTGTGCTGTAATTTGCGTTTTTTGTCTATTGGTCTTTACAAGCAGCACCATGCGTTTGGTAGGGTGTTCCCCCCAAATATGAATTTTTTTCCTATCAGGGTATAGTCGCCTCTTCTTTTGACATGTGGTGCTCAATAGATTAGCCCTCTCACTATATTACTTGGGAGGAGCAGTTCAGGATCTGAGTCTGTGTGCAGCAAAAACAAATATTAACAGAGGATAGAGTTGGGGAAAGGGATGCACTAGGCATCAGACTTGAACAGGAATATCTTGTACTCTATATTGATAACACAACACCACAACAAGCTTCCAGTATAGCAAATGGGACTTTGTGACTGTTATAGCCAGAATGTGGACATTTTTCATTATGCACCTTGAATTCTAATTTACCATAATTTGGGATTATATTTGCCATGTATACTAGACTGTATTGCCAACTGCATGGAACTATGTGCAACTGTTGGCTTGCAATATATTTTTTAACTTTAGTAACAGTTCTCATAGTCATTATAATGCCTCCTTACTGTCTGTATGTTTAGGTTAGTGACATATTAAGTGTAAGGAAACCCCGAATTGCACCACTAAGGCAAAGATGAGAATGCGCACAGCCAAAAAAAGTAGTCATCCTTTCTGTGCTGCAAGTTTAGCTTTCCCGCAGTATGTCACTCACCAGTGGCCTGGGCCTCCATTTTTCATGGGCTTCAGGTGTATGGTTAGATCATGAAGCCCTAGCATGCATGCCATTTTGTAGGGTGTTGCACAGGAATGAGCTCTGGACACCTGGAGAGTTGCACAGAATAAGGGATGGAGAGGACATGGTCTAGGACCCACCATCATACACAGAAAGAGCAGCTCCTGGAGACTGTAAGAGCATCTGGAATGGAACAGATCTTTCATTTTATTTTGGGTGTCTCAGTTTGCTGTAAGGCCCCAGCCGCATGGTACGGCCACAGCTGGCAGCTATGGGGTGCTTACATGCTTCCAGCAGTGAGTAAATTCTAAATGATGCAAAAATAGGGACGTATTTGGACCGAGTAGGGCTTCAGGGGATAAGGCCATAGTGGAGGTGAGTATATCAGCCAAAGCATTGTAGCATAGAAGTAAAATATTCAGTCTCAGGGAGTGTAAGAAGACATGGGGCCACTCAATAAACTTGGAGGAGAAGCAGTTTAACCTTAAGCTGCGTAGGGGGTTTTTCACAGTCAGGGCGGTAAGGATGTGAAACTCACTTGCACAATTGGGGGTGTCTGCAGGAAGTATTGGTGCTTTAAAAAAACTCTTGGACGTGCCTCTTAGTGAATTCAGTATACAGAGATATGGTAAATGATTTTGACATGAACACACACACCCACACAAGTTGAACTGGATGGACTAGCATCTTTATTCAACCTGACCAACTGTGTAGCTGATTTCTTACTTTTAACAGGTGCTTGGTCAGTTTTACAACTCCATTTGGCAAACATGCAAAAAAAAATATTATTATAGGTCATCTGATCTAATTTATGGCTGTTCCCTCACTTCAAGATTTTTTTTTTACCTTTTTCGATGACATTTAATTTGCTAAAGCACTGTGTATCATGATTTTTTTTTTTTAATAGAATACTTTTTGTCTTTGTTTTGTATCTCAGTGCTGTTGTTCTCCTCTGCCCACTTTCAGTCACTTCCTAACTACATACATAGCTGTTTGAGGTCTCTTCAGGGGTGCATGTGACAGAATTGAAATATAGGAGCACAATGGGGATGGCGGAGATGGCTGAACAAGGACCTTAATGGCAGGATCAAGCTATTTTGGATATACTTCTCCTATGGATCACAGGAGTGCTGTTAGTTCTGCATTCCTGTGCTGTTTTCAGCCTACAGTGGCCTAAAGCCTGCTGTTGGCTGAAGTTGCAGAGCCAGTCCAGCTGGCTCAGCCTCTGAGTGAGCCACTAAGGGACCCATCCTCTCCCCTCCACAGCTCAGTGCTCCAGTGAGAGCAGGGAGAGGGGTCCCCATCAATCTTCTCACATAATGCTGAATACTGAGTGATTAGTGGTCTTTGATCGCTCAGTTCTCAGTGCAAAGCAGATCAATGCTGCATCCCCCTAGGTAAATATCTTTTTTTTTTTTTCTAAATCCAGAACTTGTAAGCTGCATGATTCTAGACCTAATTTCAGCTATAGATAGAGTACACATTTTCTGAACTTTTCATCTGCTTAATGACAGTGAGATCAAGAACAATAATTCGTTTTGTGCATTAATGAAATTAGGTGACCTAACACTCTGCAGGGTATACTTTGCTCTGCGTATGATCCCAGCTTGCATCAACATGGCAATTAATGAAAAAATATCAGTTCAGTATTAAGCCCCGCGGTGTGACGGTCGTACGACCAAACAGCCCAAATCATATGTTGGCTGTTGTATCTCGCGTACTGACATGCACTAAGTGATCCTATGACCAAGCCAAAAGTAGTGATGTGTTACGAGCGTATAAAAAGGAAGTTCAGGTGAATGTGATTTGTGAATTAGGAACGTAGGTTTACACAAACTGACACTTCCGGGCGTTCCTGACTTCTGAGCATGTGTGTTTTGCACATACAACTTTTTGGACCATCTTCTCTGTACATAGGATACAACGGTCGTACGACCGTTTGTTGTACAACCAAAGTTTTCTAGTCTGCTCATCCAACGTCTGTTGTACGACCGTTGCACGTCGGCTGTTCTAATCGCGCGTACTAACTGTCAGATGATCGTACAACAAGTAGTCGTACGACCATTTTTATAAGACCGTCACACTGTGTGTATGGCCTTAACTGAGTCGCTCGCCATAGCCACAAGTTGTGATAAAAGGTTCCCAATTGCCACATCCCCAAAAGCACACAGGAGAGTAGCAGGGAAAGGACTATTCTGGTGGGCATCATGTATCATTGTTTCATAACCTTGTTATTGGTTTCTGCAACCACTGTGTTACATGAGTTGGACTTCACCATGGTCAAGATTCAAGACTACTTCCATGCAGATAAAGTCAGAAACCAGGTGAGGACAAATAAGGTCTCTTTATTTCACCCAAGGAGTACACATGTTAAAAACAGAACAAACATGGCATGGTGAGTGGAAACAGAGAGCTGTTGCCAGCCACGATTGCAAGATTGGGTTTCAGTGCCGTTATCTTGCTTGTGTGTTAAGATTCAAGACTAATCTTTCTCATTCTATCCTGTTGATCACGTTTGGATTATGCTGGGAATGGAGATACAGAGGTGGTCAACAACACAAATTGTTTTTCAGGGGTATGCAAGCATTATGCCATAATAATACTTTAATAGTAGTAGTAATAGTGGTAATAAGAATACCTGAGATATTATACCCTCTAATGTAAACCACAATACTAGAATTCAAAAAGGAGTTTAGTGACTTTGTATATTTAAAATGATGACCAGTTGAAGCAAAGAAATTGAGACATAATGTAAACAAATTTTTCTTTTATTTTAGGTTTCCAGAAATCTTATATTTTAAATTTCACACAACTATTTCTCAAGCAGACACACTTCAAAGGGCTGTGTAAAGAGTTGTTACGTTGCCTTTTGAAGTGCGTCTGCTTGAAAAAAAGCAGTTCATGATTCAAAACTCAAAGCTTTACAATTCCTAGGAACTTGGGAAAAAAAGTATGATTGAACCCATTGGTGTCTTCCAGCTTATTTGATTTGCTGATTGGAAGTTTAATGGTGACTTATTAGGGTGCATGTAATTAGCCATATTCTGGGAATGAGACTGAACTACAAGTTGAATGCTACTGTCTTTAACATTTAGATGTATTTCATATCAAATCCAAAACAGTGATGGTCTTAACACTGCTTTAAATATACTATATTGGCGTGGAAGTGATATAGTCAAGAAACAGTTAGAAAAAATAAAGGTGTATAAGGCACCTGGGCTAGATACATTTCATCTATACGACTTCAAAGAATTGAGCTCTGTTATTTCAAAGACATAGGGGTTGATTTACTAAAGGCAAATCCAATCTGCACTACATGTGTACTTCAAGTGTACTTGAAAGTGCACTCCAAGTGTACTTGAAAGTGCACTCCAAGTGTACTTGGAAGTGCAGTCATGTAGATCTGAGGGGGAGATATGAAATGAGGGGAAGCCGTGCTGATTTCTATCATCCAATCATGTGCGATCAAAAATGCTGTTTTTTATTTTCCTTGCATGTCCCCCACAAGTCCAAGTGACTGCACTTCCAAGTGCACTTGTAGTCCAGAGTGGATTTGCCTTTATTAAATACCCATTCATGCTATTCCGGTGCATTATGGCATTATGTGTGTTAATGTGCATTGCGTTAAGGCAGCCTATTTATTTGAATAGACTGGCTAAAGCACTAAAATGCATTAAGATAGGTAGAATTTCTTGCAACACATCACACATCAGTTATTGCACCCCAATGCATGTTAGTCTTTCAACAAGGTGTGCAGGATTGCCATTCAGAATAAATAGCATCCCATCACGCAAAGGTAATGTGCATTGCCAGGCAAGACCATAATGCAACAGTTTTAATAGGCCCTAAGAAGTTGATAAAAGACCACACAGAAAAAATTCTGCGATAAAACAATATTAAAAGCGATAGCAAGCTTGGATTCATGTAACTCAGAAGTTATTATAAAAATCGACTTACTTTTTTTGAAGAAATAAACAAAACTTAGACAGAGGGATGACTGTGAATATAGTATACTTGGACTTTGCTAAAGTTACCCATAGTTCCCCACAGACAGCTAAAAGTCTATATATCATATTTTTTGCTCCATAAGACGCACCTAGGTTTTAGGCCTCATACACATGGGTGCAATATCAAAACGTCAGGTACAATGTCAGGCAAAAATCGGCGTCAAAAACGTGATTTTGCCTGCGTTTTGCATCGGCGTTAATGCGTGCTAGTGAGTGTATTGAAAAATGAGCAGTAACGTTGAGACCGACGCCAGGAAAAATATGGCGTTAAAAATGTGATTTTATCGGCATTTTGCATTGGTGTTAAAAGCGCGTTATTAAGCATCAGCGCTAAGTCGCGTTTTTTTTTTTAAAAAAGACATCCCTCTGCTATTTTCCACTCCCAAATTATCCACAATGCCATGGAAAACAAATAAAAAACGTTAGTGATCATGTGACGGTGCCATTTTGGTTGGAGAGAGAGAGGAGAGAGTTGAGTTTGTTGGAGTTTTTTGGAGTTTGCAATATTTTTATGAAGGATCCTGTTGTCCAGAAGATCGATGAAGCCACCCTGCTTATCATCTTGCGGAGGATGCAGAGAAGGAGGCAGTTGGAGGAGGAGAGAAACAGCAGGCGACATCATTTCTGGACCCATCCCCTGACATCCCAGCGGCTGTCAGTGGTGTATTTCACGCAGATCTTTTCACAACTGCGTATACACCCGGACAAATTTTTTAATTTTACCCGGATGTCGGTCACGCTATTTGATGAGCTTTTGGAGAAGCTGGATATGTTTGGTATTAACAGGAAGATGGCGCTATTCCCTAAGGCATTGGTAATATATGTTACCAGTGAATAAATAAATAATCAATAGTGACCCCAACTTTTAGAAAAACATATAGTGTAAAAATGTGTTCACAAGTTAAAAAATAAATATGTATAAATGAATATATTTGTGCTGAATAATAATGTGAAAGAGTGATGAATATAAACAGGTGTAAAAGCTCATCCGTTAAACATATAAAAATATAAACCATAAAATGCAGTACGCCCTATATCCGTACAAAATACATGAAAAGGTGCTAAACTAAATTTTTAAAAAAAAAATTGAAAAAAATATATATAAAATAAAAAGATAAATAAAGATGTGTATGTAGCAAAAATCAGAGTTCCAGTGCTTCACCCCTCCACTGTTTTTTGGTAGCTTATGGGCTATGCCCAATTATGTGTCCATATACAAATATAAGTGTATTGGGGGAAGTTATCATTCCAATAGCAGTCCAAGTGTAAGAATCCTTGCTGAGAAAGGTTTATGTGTTGAAAAATTCTTTGTGACTTCTTTTCAGTGTTTCTTAAAAAGTTGTGTATTTGGAAAGAGTCGTTCCTAAGAATGTGAACCTGACGATAACCTTACTATTGAAGGGGGTTATGTGAATATAAACATATA
>BLSH010394062.1:135945-151791 GCA_018402905.1 Glandirana rugosa
TTCTCTGTCTAAAATACCAAATATAAAAATATACAAATATATGTTACCAGTGAATAAATAAATAATCAATAGTGACCCCAACTTTTAGAAAAACATATAGTGTAAAAATGTGTTCACAAGTTAAAAAATAAATATGTATAAATGAATATATTTGTGCTGAATAATAATGTGAAAGAGTGATGAATATAAACAGGTGTAAAAGCTCATCCGTTAAACATATAAAAATATAAACCATAAAATGCAGTACGCCCTATATCCGTACAAAATACATGAAAAGGTGCTAAACTAAATTTTTAAAAAAAAAATTGAAAAAAATATATATAAAATAAAAAGATAAATAAAGATGTGTATGTAGCAAAAATCAGAGTTCCAGTGCTTCACCCCTCCACTGTTTTTTGGTAGCTTATGGGCTATGCCCAATTATGTGTCCATATACAAATATAAGTGTATTGGGGGAAGTTATCATTCCAATAGCAGTCCAAGTGTAAGAATCCTTGCTGAGAAAGGTTTATGTGTTGAAAAATTCTTTGTGACTTTTCTTGTATAATACATAAAATTCCACAATGTGATCCAGTGACTTCACACACTCTCATTTGGTGTTCTGTGATACCAAATCCATGCTCCCCACATGTGTCCCCACTCACCGGATAGACGTACCCCTGCAGGGGTGGCCCGCTTTCGCTGTATCTTTTACCCCGGTCAGCTTGGGTCTTTCCACAGCCTGGGCGTCCTGGTTCCTGTCCTCCGTTTTTATCAATGTGCCGTTTCTCCGGTATTGGGGTGTGGGTAAAAAATATAATAAACCCAGATAGTGTGATACCGTAAAAAAAGTAGTGTTTTATTTAAACCAATTTTAAAACAATAATATCTCAGACCGTCCCCTACCCTGGGAGGTACATCAAAAATTACTACAATAGAAACTCTGTATAAAAATTTAGTATGAAAAGGAAGATATAGTTGTTTTTTGGCAGCGCAGCTGCCGTTTTGAGGAAGGGACGATTCCCTTCCTCTTCCTGTGGCTTGCGTTCCAAAGAGGAGAGGAGAGGAGAGGAGAGGAGAAGCTGCACCCACGATTGACCCGGATGGACACCAAGTTGTGGCGTTCTGTGTCAGCAGAGGAAAGGCTTCTAGTGACACTCCGGTAAGTGAAATTTATAAGTACACATATGGGTTAGCTGGTATGGTTATAGATAATATGGGTCAGGGCTAGGGTTTAAAGAATAGGGGATAGGGGGGTTTAGGGAATAATGGTTAGGTGACAGATTTAGGGGTATGCTTTAGGGAATAGGGGTTTGGGTATGGGGTTAGGGATAGGGGATAGGGTTAGTGGATAGTGTTAGGGGTATGACTTTTTTTTCTATTCTTTTATTTAGTTGAACCTTCTATTATTTTTATGTTATATTATGTTCCTTGCTACAGGACAGAGTTTCATTACCCTCCACCACTATTTCCTCCTTGGTGTTGCAACGATCTCTGTGAAAGTCAGTTCAACCTGTCTGGCAATATGGGAGGAGCTGTCCATGGAAGAAATCTGGGAATCTGTTGTGGATGTTTTCTGGGAGAAGACGTAGTTCCCGAATTGCATTGGAGCCTTGGATGGGAAACCCATCCAGGTGAAGAAGCCTCACAACTTCGGATGATCTTACTTCAATTATAAAAAAATATTTTTCTGTGATACTGCTGGCATTGGCTGATGCCCATCTTAAATTCCTTTTGGTGGATGTGGGAGCATATGGCAGCCAAGGAGATGCCCGCATTTTCCGGGAATCGGCTTTCGGATGTCGTCTTCATGAGGGAAGCCTAAACATTCCAGAGAGCAGGCCTCTACCCTGCAAAGAGGAACCAAATTTGCCATTGGTGATGGTTGCTGACGAGGCCTTCGGACTGTCAGAAAACCTGATGAGGCTATATAGTGGCTCTGGCCTCAGTCGGGAAAAAAAAATATTTAATTGCAGGCTCAGTCATGCACGCCACGTTGTAGAGTGCGCGTTTGGTGTCTGCACAGCAAAATGGAGGGTTTTGCTGTCCTCCATGCAACTTGATGTTGAGAATGCAATCAAGGTGGTCCTGGCATGTTGCCTTCTGCACAATTTTCTGAGGGACAATGAGAGGAACAACGTGGAACGTGAGCCCCGAAACCCAAGTCATCGTGTTCAATGCTTGCTTACAACAGCTCGGGTAATGACAATGCACAATTAATTTATGCAATATTTTGTATCACCTGATGGAGAGGTGGCATGGCAAGAAGATGACATCTAAAATATTATGTCATTAATCACCTTTTCTTCCAGCTATTTATTTCAATAAAACCAATAATTTTCATGTTAGTTGTTTTGGTGTCCATGTTTCTTGTTTTCTTCCACGAATGTATTCCATTCTGCATGAGGCAAACACATGCTAGCTCTATTTGAGCACAGCATATGTTTGTCCCATGCAGACTGAACAGTGCTTCTTTTCAGACTGCATGAGGCAAACGCATGCTTGCTCTATTTGAGCGCAGCATACGTTTGTCACATGCAGATCGCATAGGTGTGCTATTGTACATCCTATCCAAATAAAAGCAATCATACAGTAATTTTATTAAATGTAATTCTTTTTTGTAATTTAAACTTTATGATAAGTAGGCTCCATGGCATGGGGACTAGGTGATTGTTGAGGAGGGGGTAAGGATTGGGGCTGGCGGTCAGGGAAATAAGCAGGGAGATGGGATGGTGGAAAGTCCACATAACCCTGCGGGCAATAATATGGGGTCTCGGCCATGGTGGGTGGTGGCTGATGCTGAGGAGGGGGCTGATAGAGAGAGGGGGGGTCTTAGCACTGCTAAGGTACTAGGGGCCATTGGGGGATCCTTGGATGGTGTGTATGGATCAGATGATCGCTGATTATCTCTCCTCCTATGCTCCATACAAAGCATATTTATCCAATCCATACACTCTACCCGAAGGTCTCCCCCAATGTCCCCTAGCACATGATACATATAGGGACAGAAAGAGGCGCATTGGTTGTTTGGGTCCAAAAAAGTATCAACACCATGCCTCTCCTGTCACACTTCTGCAGCAGTGCTGGGACCCTCTCCTCTCCCTCTGGGTTTAATGCAATGCCCACCTCTGCTGCTGGTTGCGGTCACAACTACTACTAGGGCCACAGACAACGGCTGGACTGTGCTGTTGGTTGCCGGCGGATTCCTGCAAATTAAAGAAAATTATAGATTATTAATGTAGATAGACACACAGACATTGAGATAGACAGGCTGACATAATGGTCCAACATTTACCTCATGTGCTGTCTCCTCGGCGAGGCAGCCAACAGTGGTGACCGGTGGAGATGGTGGGTTGTCTGTGGCGTGGCACTGGTGGTGGGTCTGTCCACCTCCCGGTCTTCCCCTGTCTCCCTGCTGAATGCAATATTGGATGTTGTCCTACAAAATATATATTTAAATGATTAGTTTACATTAAATTTTGATCGGCTGCAAATAAATTTACAGAGGGATATTTAAAAAATATTACATGTTTTTTGTTGTTGGAGCGGGGGCTCCAGACCGGGCAGCTCTATCCTCCTTTGTTATGACCCTCCGCACGCGATCGCTGAGGGATTTCCATCTCTTTTGGAGTTTTCGTTCTGTCAAAAATAGAAAAGTGGAAAATTATAAGTAGGTGTTCTGCACTATATACACTGCACTTATATATAATATATATGTATATATATATATATATATATATTGTAAGGGAGTTAGCTCGGCAACGGGTGTGTTTGACCCCCCCCCCCGGAAGGGTACGCTACACAATTTAGGCACAGTGAGACAGCAGTTTCAGAGAAAAACAAAAAAAGGTAGTTTATTCTCACTAGATACAATGTGAAAAACAGCAAAGCAAAACAAATAACAAAATAAATCCTATGCCACTTTGCCACTGACTACACAATAGGTTTCCCTGTCTGTCAGCTGGGTACAGCCTACCGCTGTACCTAGCTCCTATCTCTCACTGAACAGTCAGCCACACAGGCTTCTTACCAGACAAACTGTAACACACTCCAGAGTCTGATGACCTGACACAGAACCTGGTTGCAGGGTGGAGCACTCACCTATGCTTGCTGGGAGTTTATGTAGAGGTCTTAATGAGCCAGCTAAACCCAGCTGTACTCATTACCGATACCCCTGCAAGACTCAGCACTTCCCCTAGTAGTAGAAGTCTGTATACACTTTGAATCTTGGTCAGATGTACCTGCCATCCTGCACGCAACCAGGTGTCTTTACCTGCTGGCTGTGACATACCCCCCTCTTGTTTCAAACTGGGGTTTGGGACACACGCAGCCAGGTATGCAGGTACCCCAGATAGAGCATCCACGTTCCCCATTTGAACCCCAGGGCGATGCTTGGCTAAGTTCCTTAAGGACCCTCGGATTTAAGCCATCTGGTCCCAATGACTTATTAGTGTTCAGTTTTTCAAGCCGATTCCTGATTTTATCCTCAGTTAGCCATGAGGGTGCTTCCTGTGATGTGCCGTGAGGACCAGCATTGTAGTTCTGAATAATTGGGCCCCCTGTTTCCTTTGTGAATACTGAGGAGAAAAATGAGTTTAACACCTTTGCCATTTCTCCATCCTTTGCAACCAGATTACCTTCCCCATTTGTGCTCAGTCATCCTCACCTGTGCTCAAGCATCCCCATCCATACTCAGTCATCCCCATCCGTGCTAAGCCACCCCCGTCCATGCTCAGTCATGCCACTACAGTGTAATAGGTAGTCAAATTAGATTTGAAATTTAAGCCCCCAGAACACCTGACGGTGCTCCCTGCATGTTGGACCTCTCTATGAGGCCATGCTGTGTAAAAGTCTCACACATGTGGTATCACCATACTCGGAGGGAGTAGCAGAATATATTTTGGGGTGTAATTTTTGCTAGGTACATGCTACGTGTTAGAAATATTGTATAAATGGACAACTTTGTGTAAAAAAAAAAATGCATTTTCATTCTCTTTCCTTATTTTCCAAAAACTTGTGGAAAAAAATGACATGTTTAAAAGACTCATTAGGCCTCATAGAATATACATTGGGGTGTTTACTTTCCAAAATGGGGTAATTTTTTGGGTGTTTCCATTGTCCTGGTGCTCCAGGACCTTCAAAATGCAAGAGGTAATCAAGAAATTAATTGTGTAATTTATGTCCCTAGAATGCCTGGCGGTGCTCCCTGCATGTTGGGCCTCTCTATGTGGCCAGGCTGTGTAAAAGTCTCACACATGGGGTATCCCCATATTCAGGAGGAGTAGTAGAATGTGTTTTGGGGTGTAATTTGGGGTATGCAAATTCTGTGTGTGAGAAATAACCTGTTAATATGATCATTTTGTGAAAAAAAATCTTCATTTTGCAAAGAATTGTTGAAAAAAATTAGAACTTAAATAAACCCACCATGCCTTTTTCTAAAAAACTTTGGACTATCTACTTTCCAAAAAGGGGTCATTTGGGGGGTATTTGTACTTTCCTGGTTTGTTAGAGTCTCAAAAAATGAGATAGGCCATCAGTGCATCAGCTGTGATCAATTATCAGTGAATGGCACCATGGATTGTAGGCTCTATAACTTTCACAAAGACCAAATAATATCCACTAATGTGTTTGTTTTCGTTTTTTACCAAAAATATGTAGCAGTATAAATATTGTCCAAAATTTATGAAGAAATTTGTGGTATTTTTTCATTTATAGTTAAAAAAAAAAAAAACAGCAGTGATTAAATACCACCAAAAGAAAGCTCTATTTGTTTCATATGGGTACAGTGTAGTATGCCTGAGTAATTGTCATTCAAAATGTGAGAGCACTGAAAGCTGAAAATTGGTCTGGTTAGGAAGGGGGTTTAAGTGCCAAGTATTCAAGTGGTTAATGCCTTTTTATGCAGTATTTAACAAGCATTTTTTGGTGTTTGCACAAGCATTAGTGAATTTACATTTTCATTATTGCATGGACTGTCATAACGCATGCTATAACCAAGTGATTTGTCCCCAATGCCTGGTATGTAATCAGTCCAGGTGAAAAAGTCTCACACGTGTGGTATCGCCATACTCAAAAGTAGTATTAGAATGTGTTTTGGGTTGTGTTTATCAGTATGTTTATGCTGTGTGTGAGATACTGTATATCTTATTTAAATGGTAGTAAACTCTCTTTTTTATTTTTACCTAGAGGTAAGCTTATAACAAAGCTTACCTCTAGGAAAAATGAATATGTCCTAAATGTGCAGAGATAATGGAGATATTCTAGTGAGCAGCCACGGTGCATGCGCTCTGAAGGAATAGCACAGGTGCCGTTTATTCAGAGCTGTGTGCCGTGGACGAGACTTCCGAGGCATGCACGGCATGACGTCATTGCGACTCGGCCATTGAAGCGGCCGCAGCCTGTGAACCTGGAAGGAAGTCTGGGGAACGATGGAAGCCTCTGCAGCGGTAACAGAGCACCACTGGAGGGCTTTGTTTCAAGGTCAGTTGCAATGCATACTAGCACATTATGCCTTTACCTTGCAGAGAGAGTTTTTTCCCCCTCAAGTTTACTACTGCTTTAAATTGACAGCTTTGTGTAAAAAAAAAAAAAAGAATATATATATATATAATTTTTTTTTTCTTTCTGCATTTTCCAAAAACCTTTGGCAAAACAATAGAAAAGACTCAACGTGCCTCTTAAAAATACATTCAGGTGTTTTCTTTCCAAAATGTGGTCTTTATGTGAGTGTTTACACTGCCCTGGGGCTCCAATGCCTCCAAAAATGTGATAGGTAGTCAGGAAATTAGACCCATAATTTATGCCCCTAGAACTCCCAAAGGTTCTCCTTGAATTGTGCGCCCCTCTATGCATTGTAGGCTGTGAAAAAAGTCTCACACACGGGGTATTCCCATATTCACATAGCAGAATGTGCTTTGGGGTATAATTATAAGTATGCCTATGCTGTGTGTGAGAAATTGCTTGTTAAAAAAGGCAACTTTGTGAAAAAAAAATGTAATTTCTTAAGTTTCTAAAAAACGTGTTACAAAAAAATTACAACTTCAAAAAACTAACCATGCCTCTTACTAAATATCTCAGACTAATTTAAAAAAAGTGGCAATTTGGGGGGTATTTGTACTGTACTGTCCTGACACTTTAGGGCTTCAAGAAATGTGATAGTACATCAGGACTGATCAATTTTCAAATGTATATACCATAGTTTGTGGACTCTATAACTTTCACACAAACTAAATAACATACACTGATGTGGGTTATTTAACCAAATGAACATAGCAGAATACATTTTGGCCTAAATTTATGAAGACAGATTATTTATTTGCAAAAACTAAGAAGAATGTGCTTTTGGTATTTTTTTGCTTTTATAGCGGTAAACTATAGTATAACCATAAAAAAAAAACCCAATGGTGATTAAATGAAATGCCTCCAAAAGAGGGCTCTATCACTCTCACAAAATTAACATTTTTGCAGTGTTGCATGACTAATTTTCATTCAAAGTGTGAGAGCACTTAAAGGCTGGGCAGGAAGGGGTTGAAAGTGTCCAGTCTGGTATTGGTTAAGCCAGATTTCTATCCATTTAGGAACTACATTTTCTAAGTACCGTATTTTTCGCTCCATAAGATGCACTTTCCCTCCCCCCAAAAAATGGGGGGGGGAAATGTTTGTGCGTCTTATGGAGTGAATATACTAGGCCAACCGCCCCCCCACGTCACCGCCGAGAGCCCACATTCGCTTCTGGACATCCGAATTGGAGCTAAGCCATTAGGATTGTTCTGTGTATGGACGTGGAAGATTGAGTCTAAACATCAGATGTGAATAATTATCGAAGTAATTGTCCTAATTGATTCCTCATCGATTGGGAATAAATAGCACTAACAGAATGTGATTTGAATATTGTTCCATACCTTGAAAAAGGATGTGAGAGGAGGACAATAGCTCGAAACTGTTGGTAAATATGGAGCAAGATCATTGTCTTGTTATGGACTTTGTTTGACTTACATGATCTTTCTATGATCAGTATGTTACCATTTGAAGAAAATTCTTGAATGATGCTTGTATTTTGATACTTTAAAAATACTAAAGAAATTGAGTGCAGCAATCCTGGACTTTCGTTTTTATATATAGCCTTGGGGTAAGGCTTGATTGCTGGCACCTGAAGAACACTGAAGTGCTGCTCACCTTTCCTAATCATTATACAGTATATATTTATATATACAGTGCATTCAGTGTAGGCTATATATACAGTGCATTCAGGAAGCACAGTATATAATACACTTTAGGCGGTGTATTAATATATATATATATATATATATATATATATATATATATACAGTATAATAAATATATATATATATATATATATATACCTACAAAGTGCATTCAGTGTAGACTATATATACAGTGCATTCGGCGGTGTACAGTATATAATACACTTCAGACACCTTAAACTTGGGATTACTTTATCATATTTCATTGGACACTTTACACAGACACCTTACCCTTGGAATTGATCTAAAGATTACTGCTAGCCAAGTTAAGGTGTGTTGCTCTGCCTACACATCACTGTGCCATATTTTGAATCCCTGTTCTTTGAGCTCCAACCTACGAGTGAAGATCATTGCAGGCCTTGAACCCTGGACATTGCTATTTAAAGGGACCCATCCCTAAAACTTAGAATACCTGATCTCTCATTAGGATTAGAGATATAATAGGCCAGCCTGGGATCCCCCATGTGGCGGTGGTATCATATACAGTAACTAGTGGTTTATTATAGATCCATTCATTCATTGTCTTTTCCTATGTACATTGATATTCTTTACCTGTGATTTCAAGCTGTTATTTAATTGCTTTAGGGGACCTTTAGGGGACCTTCTCAACTGAGTTTTGGCTGTTCACCAGGACTTAGCTGACTAATACCCTATTACCATACTCTCCTTTTGTACAAGTAAAGTCTAAGAGAGTTAATCAATCTGCATTATGTCAGTGTGTCATTTAAAGGTATATGCAACATGTCTGAACCTAGAGTGTTAGGTGGGCTGGAAGGTTCACATGGTCAAGGAGGCGCAGATGAACAGGTAACTCTAATCAATCCCCAAGGGGGCAGTGCTACATGTACACATTATTTGTATGACCTGAACATTTCAACCATCTTAGTTTTGTTTGTGTCACCTGCGAAAAATTAAAGTTGCTGAACCACTTTGGTTTTGGCTACCTAAATGTAAAAAGATCAGATACAGTATGACAACTTAACAGACTCAAACAATTTTCTCAACACACATATCATGAAAAGGATAAGGCTTGCTACCCTGTGACCTCCCTGATGAGCTTTGTATCCTATCTCCATACAGCTGAACAGATGTAGATCATTCATAATTCAAACAACAGACAGCACAAACACAATTAAGCAAACGTTTACTAATTAAGCAGTCTACCAGCATGCCTCAGTCACAAATTTTAATAAAAGGATACATGTCATTGTCACTGCTGGGATGTTCACATTCTGACCTCAGTGCAGATGTACACCGAGTGTAAGGAGAGGAAAAAATCTAGACAACCTGTTTCTCTTCAGGTATTTGTGAAGTGCAGTTCCCAGTTTGCCTTAACAATTTCCTAATCTCTGGTGTGTGCTTGTGGTTTTGAAGTATCTCGGTGCACTATATGTTGACATTTGTTAAACTTTGTGCATAAAAACAAAGTGGTACTGAAAATAGGATCACAAGGTGTGCTATGTAACTTTTTTGACGCTGTTTGGCAATTTGTGTTAAATTGTTAATAGCACTAGCTTTGTTTTTTTTTTCAAAATATATACTTTGAAAACAATATCTAATGCAAAGGGTGTTGTAGTTGCTTTTGAACATTGCAAATATAGAGCGGGATGTAACCCATGGCTCAAGGGTTTTGGGTTCCTTTGAAAAAGTCAAATTGACATAATGTATAATTTGAACCATCGCAAGGTGTTTCAAAGCATACATTGTGAGCAGAGGGAGTAGCTCTGTCTTTGGGAGTGAGTGACCCAACCAAGCAGGCTCAGCTTGCTGACAGCTAAAATCTGTGTAGTGGTGAACCGTGGGTTACAATCCGCTCTGTACTTGCGATGTTCAGCTTCTGATCCTGTTTCACTTTGTGAGTAGGTTTTTTTGGTAACAATTTATTACATTCAGAGAACACTATTTTTTCTATCTTTTATATCCTTCTATAGCCATATACTGTACATATCTATGAAGTGATCCTGTCATAGGAAAGCTTTATGGTATGCCAGTGATGTGTAGCTGATCCCAGCATTTAAAAGGGAAAAGGACCGGTTCCGGCGCCGCATGTTCTAGCAGCTCCTCTCCTTGGCTCCCGCTGGCCCGCTGTGATATCAGCCTATAAAACCTGCCTGGCTCTCCACATGGACCTGCAGCCGACCTACAACACCCCACCACTCTTATGGACCGGTACCTGGATAAAAGCAGCGTCCGTTCTCAGACCACAGCGCTCCCACCTGATCCTCCGGAGCAGACCCTGCTCTCCAACATGGCGGCGGCCCACGGGATGGAGGTTAGTGACAGCCCCGCTCAGCTCTCCCTCACACCATCAGACCAACAGACTTAAAGGACCACTCAGTCTGTAGGCGCTTTACTCGCACCAACCATTACAGCCTCGTGCAGTAAGCAATAGGGTCAGGCATTGAGCTCATTAAAAGAGAGCTATCTGAGCATAATGACCACATCACAGAAAAAGAAATGAGGACAATTTATATCAAGCACAGGCAACTAATCAAGCCCAAGATAAAACAAATCAATACATACTACAGAAATTAGAGGACTTAGAAAACAGATCTAGAAGAAATAATCTGATATTTGTGGGGGTCCAAGAATCTCTCCTCTCTTCCTCCCTCATAGAATTCTGTACCACCAAAATACCGGAAGCCCTGGGCCTAAATTGCACCTTTGTAGTGGAAAGAACCCACCGCATAGGCACACAATCTGCTGACTGCCATACACCTCGGCCAATCATTGCCAAATACCTCAATTATGCAAATAAAGCTGCAATTCTTCAAATATATTGACTCACTCGCTCGTTACATGTTGATGGCATTAAAACCCTGATCTTTGCAGATTACTCCCTGGAAGTGTCAAAGAAACGAAAGGCCTTCTAGCATATCTGCATAGCGCTTTTTCAACATCAAATCAAATTCACCCTAGCCTATCCGGCAGTTCTCCGTCTATGGGCCCCAAATGGTAAACAGCTCACTTTCCAGGACCCCCCAAAGGCTGAAGCCTTCCTGAGATCAGTCAACCTGGAGGTCCGATCTAATCTTCCGTCCAGGGTATCCTCCCCCTCACGTCCACTTGATCAACAGAGCCCTAGAAAAGACCCAACGAAAAGGCTCAAATCCTAGCAAAAGCAAAGGCCACACAAACTTTCGTTGACTCTAACCCATCAAAATAGATTGACTCCTCCTTGTATTCTGGTCCTCCAAGTGCTATTGTCTTTAGTTTTAATAATCCTTGTTGCACGATTATTATGTTACTGTTTTCTAAGGTTTCTTCATAGTCTCTTCGCTTTAGTCTGCACCATGGATGTCAATCACCGCTCCTCCTCAGCAGCAACCTGCAAACAAGACAGTGGGTATCCCTCATAACTCATCAACCAAGTCCTAACAGGCTCCATTGATTAGTATGTTCTTGGGGTGGGCTCTGAGGAGACAGTCGATGCTATTATGAGGATAAAAAGTGAAGCCACTATTTGGTTTCTGGTTTTTATTTCGTTATACCTTATCTCTTCTCTATGTAAGTCTTTCGGTCAAGGATATCCGGGGCCTACTACCCCCCCGGAAGTCCTCCCTAACCCCTCAGATGGTACCCCTAGCCAGTCTAAACCTCCCAGCCACAGTCTCATTTTTAAACCCCATAGCTACCACATCATTCATTTCAGACCCCAGACTTAGAAAATGCCCATGAGAGTTACCTCATGGAATGTGAAAGGACTTAGATCCCCAATTAAAAGACTTAAAATCCTTTGACATCTCAAAAGACTAAAAATAGATATAGCCCTACAAGTAATCCACCTTAAAACCCCTGACTTTGTCTGTATGAAAAAACTTTGACTGGGCGAGATCCTTGGGTCCGAGGCAGTTGAGAGAGAGGCTGGGGTCCTTATTTCAATCCATGAAAATTTGCCATGTGAGATCATCTCATCTGACAAGGATGACCAAGGAGGTTTCATCACAGCCCAAATCCGTCTAGGAGATAAATTTCTCCAGAACACCAAAATATTCGCACCCAACAATCCAGGCCAACCTTTCTTCAGTAAATTGTCAACCAAACTACTATCATCTCCCCAATATCCAAATATTATCGCTGGCAACTTTAACACAGTTATGCACCCAACGGATGAGAGATCCACCCCCCCAGGAAAAAAAACAAACCACTTGCCAAGGCCCCTAGCTTCCATCATTGAATCTAACCATCTAACCGGTCTATGGTGTCTCTTTCACCCGACAGACAGAGAGTACACATTCTTCTCCCCTCCACACAATTTGCTTTCCAGAATTGATTACATATTTGGCACAGATAACCTCATTCCCTAATTAATGGCAGCTGAAATTCACGACATTGCAATATCTGATCCTGCCCCAATTTCAATCTCTATCAATGACCTTGCTCTCCAAAACAACCTTAGATTATGGTGCTTCCCCTCCTACCTCTCAAACAACTCAGACTTCTGAACCTACATGAACAAGGCTTGGCGAGACTTTTCCTCCACAAACTCCAGTCACAAGGACAATCCCAACCTCTTCTGGGAGATGGGCAAAGCCTTTTTAAGAGGCCGAGTAATCTCCTATGCCTCGCGCCTAAACCTAGCACAACACAATCTAACCTCCAACAACACTCCAGAACATAGAAATGAGTGGCACAAGGCCAAACGAGCCTCTAACTTTTGGGCTGCAAAATTAGGACTAATGAAACACGCACAAATAGATGCCACCCTCCATAAATTTGGGAACAAAGCCAACAAAATACTTGCACACCTTTGTAGAGGCCCCCACAGACCTACCTTTATTACATCCCTACGTGATCCCACAGGAAACACAAAATCTCTTCCACGTGAGGTCAGCAAAATCATGCTAGACTTCTATACTTCACTTTATGCACATGACCCCATCGACCAAAATCTAGCACAAACATTTCTAGACAAACTTCACCTTCCCATGGTTTCCCCCTCTCAATTAAAACATATAAACTCCCCCATAACCTGAGTCTGAAATCACTAACACCATAAAAAACTAGCACCCAGCAGCTCCTGAATGCTGCCAGAGAGAAAGGCGACCTAATCTTACAAGGCTACAAATATCAGGTCTTCTCAGATCTTTCCCCACTGACAATCACCAAACGAAGAGAAATGAAACCACTTCTCCTTGAGCTTGATTTACTTACCAAAGCACCAAGCACAGGTGTAGATCTCTTGAGGAACTCCAACAAACCCTCCAGGAACTCTGTATTCTGGACTCTCCTGTAAATACAGGGGCTTCTCGCCGCAAGGTGTCTGCATCTTCACCACTCAAAGCATCCCTGTTGCCAAACAGGCACGGGAATGCCCATGTGCACAAGAGAAGTCGTCTAAATCCGACACAATCTGACCAAGAAGACTCCATGGACTGACTCTATGCTCCAGATATTCATGCCCTTTTTCACTCTTACTCGCAAGTTTTGCCTTGAGCTGGCTTTGCCAGCACACACCACCCTGGGGTTTTTTTTTTCTAATTTTCTTCACACTGGGTTTTTCTTTTTTTTGTGTGTTCTTTTTTGGATATTTACAAAACTGGTGCCCTGTTTCCCGACAAGTGAGCCCTCCTCTCCACCGGTTATCCCCCTCCAGCTCACTGTACCTGGGCTGGAATGGGATACCCGCACCTTTGGTTAGGTCTCAGCTCACCTTATACCAGAACTAATTAACCCCATGCCAATAGTCTGAGCGGGACGTATTCAGGATATACCGTGCCTGGACTTAAACCTGGGTGATTTTTCGTAGCGCTTAGCGCTGAGACTCCAGGATGTCTACGCTCTACACTTCAGTTTTTTACGTCCATCGTGACCAATGGTCCCGTTTTGTTAGCCTCTAGCAGAACCTTGGCCAGAAATAGCTGCAGTTGCGGCTGTCTTATGTTTGTCTATTGAACGTTTTTACTAAGTCCAGTTCTCGAGTATTTGTGCCTTGCGCCCTTCCTCGCTCTTTGCACATGCCTACACTCGATATGTGGGCTCTTGCGAACAGCTACACTAGCTCGGTCAACTGGGTGTTAACCCTGTTCCGAGCCCATAGTTTATTGTGTTATGTAGCTCCCTATTTGAATTATAATGTGAACTCTCTTTTTTGCTTTCGTGTTTCCTCTTTAGTCTTTCTCTGTTCCTTATCCCTCTTTTTCTTGTCCGCTGGGAATGACCTTCTGGAGCTACTCGTGAAGCCTCTAGGTAAGCAAACGCCAAGATATTTGACAACATGGCCCCCATAAATGTGATTACCTTGAATGCCCAGGGCCTGAATGTTCCTCAGAAGCGCTCTAAAGACTTTAAGTTTTTCCAGTCCCTAAAATTGCATATAGTTTGTATCCAGGAAACCCATTTCACTACACGTCATATGCCAAAGTACTTTAGTCCTCACTACCCTCAGGTTTTTAACGCCCCAGCGAAGACTAAGCAAAGAGGAAGACTTATAGCATTCCATCGATCAATGCATTTTACTCTCACCAAAAGCATGTGCGACCCTGAAGGTCGTTACCTGATCCTTATTGGGTCCCTTATGGACACGGAATTACCTATTGTTTCATACTATGCCCCTAATAAGAATCCTGGTCCCCTTCTCTCTCACCTGATTCAGATGGTCACTTCAATTAATAGGGGATCCCTCATCATATGCGGAGACTCAAATATGACCCTGAACCCCCTGCTCAATAAATCCCCCTACGACCAAACAGCACATAAATCAAAATCAACTGTGCCCCATACTCTACTCAAAAATAACTTAGTTGATTCATGGAGGGAAGTTCACCCAACAATGAGGAAATATAGAAAAACAAAAGCTGCGCTAAATTAACCAATAATTGCATAAAAACAACAAGTGAAAAGTCCCAGTAGTGTGGTATTCCTTGCACAACTAAAAGTCTGTGTTAACAAGCTGATTGTAGTGTCACCACAGGAAACTGGTGAATAAAGAAAAGTCCACCACCAATAAATGCAGGGGGGCTTACCAGAACACTGAGTGTTCAGTTGCATACGAATCCCCGACCTGGGATGTGGAACCACTTGTATCTCCACCTCAGAAGAGTATCCTTTTCACCCTCCAATGCTTAACAGGTTCCCCACCGCGCGCCGTCTTTTCACGGCGGCAGTCGGGGAGCCCTGTGCGAATCACCGTAAATAAGCGGTGATTCGCATTTGGCCACCAGGGGGCGGCGCGCACGCGCACCCGCCGCACTCCTGGGGAGTGTGCCCGCGGCTCGGGCGGACCTGATGTCCGCCGGCGAGCCGCGATGAGCGGCTACAGGGAAAGAACGGGGAACCGCCGATGTAGTGTGAGGGGTCCTCACGCCGCCCACGCGCACGCGCGGCGGGGGACCACCGGTTTACGCTTAGTGGCGAATAAATGCCACTAAGCGTGTCCCGAGGGGCTGACGGCGGCACTTTTCTGCCGCGCGCCACCCCTTGGACAATTCGTAACCTCCCACTTTTCCTATGAGAAGACTCCACCTCTATGTTCACCAAGGTGTAGGGTCCAGCCCCTAAGCATACGTTGACTTGTGAGTCACAAGACCATTCGGGGGGACGTAAATAACCACCACCTGAAAAGAAATAAGTGGTCAAAGGACACCACTGTGATGTTAGTCGA
>BLSH010394062.1:188944-212058 GCA_018402905.1 Glandirana rugosa
GCACCATAGCTTGCAGACTCTATAACTTTCACAAAGACCAAATAATATACACTAATTTTTTTTTTTTTTACCAAAGATAGGTAGCAGTATAAATTTTGGCCAAAATTTATGAAGAAAAATTACTAATTTGCAAAATTTTATAACAGAAAGGAAGAAAAATTCATTTTTTTACAAAATTTTCAGTCTTTTTTTAATTATAGCGCAAAAAATAAAAAACCCAGAGATGATTAAATACCACCAAAAGAAAGCTCTATTTGTGTGAAAAAAAGGACGCAAATTTCATATGGGTACAATGTTGCATGACTGAGTAATTGTCATTCAAAGTGTGAGAGCGCTGAAAGCTGAAAATTGGTCTGGTTGTTAAGGGGGTTTAAGTGCCCAGTTGTCAAGTGGTTAAGAGCAGTTTTCTGACTGGTATGATACCAGCTGACTGGAGGAAAGCCAATGTGGTACCAATATATAAAAAAGGACCAAGATATATCCCTGGGAACTACAGACCAGTTAGCTTAACATCAATAATTTGCAAGCTTTTGGAGGGAATAATAAGGGATTATATACATGAATATTATAACGAGAACAGTATCATTAGTGGTAATCAACATGGTTTCATCAAGAATCATTCTTGCCAAACCAATCTATTAACCTTCTATGAGGAGGTGAGCTGCCACCTAGATAAAGGAAGGCCTGTAGACGTGGTGTATTTGGACTTTGCAAAAGCATTTGATACAGTTCCCCATAGACGTTTACTGTACAAACTAAGATCCCTCAACATGGATCAAAGGGTGAGCACCTGGATTGAAAACTGGCTGCAGGGGAGAGTCCAGAGGGTGGTGATAAATCGGGAATACTCAGAATGGTCTGGTGTAGAAAGTGGGGTTCCCCAAGGTTCTGTCCTGGGACCAATCCTTTTCAATTTATTCATAAATGATTTGGAGGACGGGGTGAAGAGCTAAATCTCAATATTTGCGGATGATACCAAGATAAGCAGGCCAATAAACTCTCCACAGGATGTGGAAACTTTGCAAGAAGATCTGAACAAATTATTGGGGTGGGCAGGCAAATGGCAAATGAGTTTTAACGTAGAAAAATGTAAGATAATGCATTTGGGTACCAAGAACCTGAACGCTAACTACTCACTAGTGGGGGAGCCCCTGGGGCAAACTAGGATGGAAAAAGACCTAGGGGTCCTGGTGGAGAATAGGCTCAGCAGTGGCATGCAATGCCAAGCTGCTGCAAGCAAAGCTAACAAAGTGTTGGCATGCATAAAGAAAGGGATTAACTTCAGGGATAAATCATTTCCCATTATACAAGTCTCTGGTGAGGCCACACCTGGAGTATGCCGTCCAGTTCTGGGCGCCGGTCCTCAGGAAGGATGTCCAGGTATTGGAAAGGGTTCAGAGAAGAGCCACAAAGCTAATTAAGGGATTGGAAGACCTTAGTTATGGGGAAAGATTACAAGCACTGAACTTATTCTCTCTGGAGAAGAGACACTTGAGAGGGGATATGATTTTAATGTACAAATATTGTACTGGTGACCCCACTATAAGGACAAAACTATTCAGTGCAAGGGAGTACACAAAGACACGCAGCCATTCAGTAAGAATAGAGGAAAGGCGGTTTAACCTTAAAATGCGTAGAGGTTTCTTTACGGTAAGAGCAGTGAGAATGTGGAATTCTCTTCCACAAGCAGTGGTCTGTGCCAGTAGTGTAGATACATTCAAAAAACTGCTAGATGCACACCTAAGGGACCAAAGCATTGAGGGATATACAATGTAATACTGACATGAAAGCACACACATGGGTTGAACTTGATGGACTCGAGTCTTTTTTCAACCTCACTAACTATGTAACTATGTAAGCAATCGCGCCTCACTGGCGGACATCAGGTCCGCCCGAGCCACGGGCAAACTCCTGTAGAGAGCAGCGGGCACGAGAGCGTGCCGCCTGTGGTGCGCTCCAGCCCGCTAGCTGTGCATGCACGAGCCGCCGTTTAAAGACGGCAATTTGCGAGATGCTGCCACAGTGCAGCAGTAAAAGTACACAAGCTGGTTGGGAACCGGTTAAATACAGTATCTCACAAAAATGAGTACACCCCTCACATTTTTGTAAATATTTTATTCTATCTTTTCATGTAACAATGAAGAAATTATACTTTGCTACAATGTAAAGTAGTGAGTGTACAGCTTGTATAACAGTGTCAATTTGCTGTCCCCTCAAAATAACTCAACACACAGCCATTAATGTCTAAACTGCTGGCAGCAAAAGTGAGTACACCCCTAAGTGAAAATGTTCAAATTGGGCCCAATTAGACATTTTCCCTCCCCAGTGTCACATGACTCATTAGTGTTACGAGGTCTCAGGTGTGAATGGGAAGCAGGTGTATTAAATTTGGTGCTATCACTCTCACTCTCTCATACTGGTCACTGGAAGTTCAACAGGGAACCTCATGGCTAAGAACCCTCTGAGGATCTGAAAAAAAATAATTGTTGCTCTACATAAAGATCGCCTAGGCTACAAGAAGATTGCCAAGACCCTGAAACTGAGCCTCAGCACCATACAGTGGTTTAGCAGAACAGATACCACTCAGAACAGACCTCACCATGATAAACCAAAGAAGTTGAGTTGAGTGCACGTGCTCAGTGTCATATCCAGAGGTTGTTTTGGGAAATAGGCGTATAAGTGCCGCCAGCATTGTTGCAGAGGTTGAAGGGGTGGGGGGTCAGCCTGTCAGTGCTCAGACCATACGCCACACACTGCATCAAATTGGTCTGCATGGCTGTCGTCCCAGAAGGAAGCCTCTTCTAAAGATGATGCACAAGAAAGCTCACAAACAGTTTGCTGAAGACAAGCAGACTAAGGACATGGATTACTGGAACCATGTCCTGTGGTCTGATGAGACCAAGATAAACATATTTGGTTCAGATGGTGTCAAGCGTGTGTGGCGGCAACCAAGTGAGGTGTACAAAGACAAGTGCGTCTTGCCTACAGTCAAGCATGGGAGTGGGAGTGTCATGGTCTGGGGCTGCATGAGTGCTGCCTGCACTGGGGAGCTACAGTTCATTGAGGGAACCATGAATGCCAACCTGTACTGTGACATACTGAAGCAGAACATGATCCCCTCCCTTCCGAGATTGGGCTGCAGGGCAGTATTCCAACATGCTAACGACCGCAAACACACCTCCAAGATGACCACTGCCTTGCTAAAGAAGCTGAGGGTAAAGGTGATGGACTGGCCAAGCATGTCTCCAGACCTAAACCCTATTGAGCATTTGTGGGGCAACTTCAAATGGAAGGTGGAGGAGCGCAAAGTCTCTAATATCCACCATCTCTATGATGTCGTTATGGAGGAGTGGAAGAGTACACCAGTGGCAACCTATGAAGCTCTGGTGAACTCCATGCCCAAGGGGGTTAAGGCAGTGCTGGAAAATAATGATGGTCATGCAAAATATTGACACTTTGGGCCCAATTTGAACATTTTCACTTAGGGGTGTACTCCCTTTTGTTGCCAGTGGTTTAGACCTTAATGGCTGTGTGTTGAGTCATTTTGAGGAGACAGCACATTTAACTGTTATACAAGCTGTACACTCACTACTTTACATTGTAGCATGTCTTTTCTCAGTGTTGTCAATTCTTCAGTGTTGTCACATGAAAAGATATAATAAAATATTTACAAAAATGTGAGGCGTGTACTCACTTTTCTGAGATATTGTAGTTCTACAGTACTTTAAATTTCTTATTTTGATTTCACTACATACTGTGAGCTTCATGTAGTATGCATTAAATACTGCAGCAAGTCAGATAAAGCCTGTCTTATTTACTGACTGGAGAATGTCCAACATCATGTAGCCATCTGAGATGATGATGTGGCCTCTTGCACAATTCTTGTCCGAGTACCACTGGAGTTTGAGAAGGATGCAGGTGCCTGGAAGCTGGAACTGCGGATTTGAACCTGGGTGCACTGGTGTCAAGTAAACAAAAGCTCAGTGATCAAGGCACCCCAAGTTCACTCAGATCAGTAGAGGGCAGAACCGATTTCATTAACAGCTGGGCAGAAAGGCACAAAAGGGTAGTCCAGAGACAAGTTTGATGAAAGTTGGGTCAAAAATGGGGATGGGCTTCGATCTCTGATAGATGCTGGCGGTGTGGCAAGGAGAAGGGGACATTTCTACATGTATGGTGGGAATGCTCTCTCCTCCAGCCATTTTGGACAGGAGTTCGCGACCTGATCCAACAGATCACGAAAGTGCAACTGGATCTGGTACCTGGCCAATTCTTACTGCATCTGAACAAAATCCCCAAAAAAACATACTTCAAATCGGCGGTGATGCACATGGTAAACGCCGCGAGAATGTGCATACCAGTGCACTGGAGAGCGCAATCCTTACCCACCATTGCCGAATGGTTACACCGCACGAACCGCATTGCAGAGATTGAGGAGTTGATCCACATATCCCAAGACAATATCGCAAAATTTACAAAAATATGGGGCAACTGCCTGGAGTTCAAACACACCAAGACCTACCGAGATTTAACATGAATCCTAGACAATGAGATAGATACAAGCTCAAAGTACACGTCTACTCCCTACAAGCCAAAAGGCACCCCCCCCCCCCCCCAAGTCCGGGAGTCACTGAGAAGAAGAGGGAGAGACCGGGAGATACCCCTCCCCACCCTCCTTTTCCTGCCTCCTTTTTCTTGAACCCCCTTTCCCCCCCTTCTTTCAACTCCACCCCGACCCCACCTCCTTTCTTTCCCCCCCCTTTTTTTTTTTTCTTTTTATTTTTCTTTGATGTTCCTTCTACAACTCCTTCAAAGCGGATTGGAACAAAGAAGGATACCTAAGGGTCTTCCCGAACTCAAATACTCACAAGCCGTAACTTGAAATGTAAATTTATATTGACAGGCAATATGCTACTGTACTACAAAAAAGATGTACGTATATATATACCGCTATACCTATGAAAATTTTATACTGGAATTTGATATGTATAACCTGAACACTGAAAGCTAAATAAAATCTTGTTGGTAAAAAAAAAAAAAAAATGGGGATGGGCCGAACACCCCCCCCCCTGTTCGTTTTGCACCAGAACTTGCGAACAGGCGAAAAATGTGTGCGAACGCCGTTAAAATCATGAGAACTCTAGCATGAAAAGTCAAAAGTGCTAATTTTAAAGTATTATATGCAAGTTATTGCCCTAAAAATTGTATGGGGGTCATGCATGTATGAATGCAAAAAAAAAGTTCTTAATTGATCATTTTTTTTAAGGAGCAGTGATTTTAATAATGCTTAAAGTGAAACAATAAAAATGAAATGTTCCTTTAAATATCGGGCCTGGGAGTCTCCCTGTAAAAGGGCGCACCTCTGTGATGTTTAGAACATAGCCAGAGCAAAATGACATTTCAAGGAAATTTTAAAATTTTACATTCTACAAGGAAAAATTGTCATTAATTATCATGGCTGTAATGTATTGCCGGTTCCCAGCAATATAGATAAAATCACTGAAAAAGCATTGCATTGCGTACTCCCCCCCCCCCATTCCATATCTGAGAACATAGCCCTGGCATGGATGGAGGGGGTGGGGACGAGCGCCCCCCTTCAAAACTCTGCGCCAATTTTTTTTTTTAAATGGCGTAGGGTCCCCCACAAAATCCAAACCAGACCCTTATCTGAGCATGCAGCCCTGGCATGGCAGGAGGGGGTGGGGATGAGCGAGCGCCCCCCTCCAAACCATACCATGCCACATGCCCTCAACATGGGGAGGATGCTTTGAGGTCACCCCAAAGCACCTTGTCCCCATGTTAATGGGAGGAAGGGCCTCATCCCCACACGAAGAGAGGAAGGAAGAAAACCAAAAGAAGAAGCAGAAAACCAGAAGAAGGACGGGGGCAGGAGAAGATGGAGGAAGAAAGAAGAAAGAAGAACTATTTTAAACAATAAAGGACTTGTCAAAAACTGCCTGTTTTTGTACCACTTTACTCCTTTTTTGGTGAATGGGTAGGGGTATAATGTACCCCATACCTATTCACATGGGGGATTGGGATTTGGGGGTCCCCTTATTAAAGGGGGCTTCTAGATTCTGATAAGCCCCCCCGCCCACAGACCCCCACAACCACCAGCAAGGGTTGTGGGGATGAGGACCTTCTCCCCATCAACATGGGGACAAGGTGCTTTGGGGGTGACCTCAAAGCATCCTCCTCATGTGGAGGGCATGTGGCCTGATATGGTTCGGAGGGGGGCGCTTGCTCATCCCCACCCCCTCCTGCCATGCCAGGGCTGCATGCTTGGATAAGGGTCTGGTTTGGATTTTGGGGGGGACCCCTACGCCATTTTTTTTTAATTTGGCGTGGGGTTCCCCTTAAAATCCATACCAGGCCTGAAAGGCCTGGTATGAACTTTGGGAGTGACCCCACATCATTTTTTAAAAAAAGTTTGGCCCGGGTTCAACTTAAAATCCATACCAGACCCCAAGGGCCTGGTTTTTATTTGGGGGGACCCCCACGTCATATATATACACTGGGAAGATATATATATATTTTTTTGCAATGCCTGCACTAACTGACTGTAGACAGATTGCCCTATCTATCTATCTATATATCTAGTATATATTTCACTCTACACTAAACTGCCTGCACTGCTGACTGTATATAGATCGCCCTATCTATCTAGTATATCTTTCACTCCACACTAACTGACTGTATATAGATCACTATCTATCTATCTATCTATCTATCTATCTATCTATCTATCTATCTATCTATCTATCTATCATATATTTCACTCTACACTAAACTACCTGTACTATCTGACTGTATATAGATCACTCTATCCACTGTATCTATCTATCTATCTATTTAATATTTTTTTCACAATAATCACTAGCTACACTGAACTGTCTGCACGTCACTAGCTAAGCTCACTCTCTCTCCACTTTATTCACACACTACATAGAGCCGCTGTACAAGCAGCTTTATATAGTGTGGGGCTTGGATTGAGGCTGCTGAGCAGTGATTGCCTAAAGACACCCTGCCTTTAGACAATCATATCTCTCACAGCAGAGCGCTCTGTGATTGGCCAAAGCATGCAGGTCATGTGCATGCCTTGGCCAATCAGTGGGCAGCATTTCCCCGCCATTGGAATGCATTATGAGGCACTCGAAGTTCCCGCGAACGCCCCATAATGTTGTAATTTTGATGAACGGACGAAACTCCGGATGTTCGAGCCGAACTTACGTTCGACTTGAACAGCGGGCCCATCCCTAGTCAAAAACAGGATTCAATATCGAGGATAACAGATACACGCTGTAAAGACCACTCAGCAATGATCTCATGCAGGTCTCAGGATTAGGTATTCCACTAGGCTCAAGACTGTGGTGGACGTGGACAAGCGTCCACGTGCATGCCGTTGTGCACGCATTGATCATGATCTCTCTCACAGCTGACAAAAGGTTCCTGCCACCCAGCTTGACTGTCCCTAGTCCGCCTCTTTTATTGGATTTCAGTTATTTCAAGCATAGAGGCTCAAAGCAATTCAAGTCTGTCAAGGAATGCCCCCTCCTTCAGATTGACATTCACCCATCAAGACATTGTGATATTTGCATAACTCCTCTCAAGAGCTAACCCACTGTTTGAATCAGGGCTGGGGGCTCTTGAGAAGAGTAGTGAGGCAGGGTGCTGTGATGTTTTCATGAAGTTATGAACAGCACCTGCTGGCCCCTCCCCAGCCAAGATCTGCTTGAACTGCATAGAGAAACACGTAGTGATATCAATGAGTCTAAAAATATATAAAATAAAACAGAAAAGTTTTATTTAAACATGTCATTATTAAGTTGATGGGAAAGGAATGGGGGAACCAGGGAAGGAAAAATAAAAGTAGGTTAAACTTCAGCTTTAAAGTGGTTGTCAAGTCATGACAACCACTTTAAACTACAGGTAAGCTTACAATAAGGCTTACCTGTAGGTCCAGGAAATATCTCCTAAACCTGTACGATTTAGGAGATATCCCCTGTATCTGCATGTGCCGACGTCATGCACTGAAGAATCGGCACCCAGGGTAGCCCAGGGTGCCCTTTCTTTTGTATTTGTGCCATAAATGATGGCTCCCGTGTGCATGCGCGGGAGTGACATCAGTGTGGCTTCGCCAATCACAGCGCTGGAGCCCAAGCTGTGATTGGATGGAGCTGCAGACCGGGAAGAAGGATGTCGCCGGTCACAGCGGTGTGCAGAGACCGCTGCAACAGCTTAGTTCCAAGGTAAGTGTTTCATAATGAGCTAGTATGCGCTGCATACTAGCTCATTATGCCTTTGCTTTGCAGGTTTTTTTTTGGGGGGGGTGGGGGCGGCTTTGCAACCACTTTAAATTGTGGATCTGCAAGCCCCAGATTTAGTTAAAATATTAAACTGTAGATTCCACCACCAACAAAAAAATGTGGATCCATTTCAAATCCAGATGGAAACCAGAAATGGCCAGTAACCATTTCTACTGACATCTTTTAGCGAAGTGCCAGCTTTAATACATCAAGGAAATAACTTAAATTTACTCTTTCATTGGTTTGCTTAAAATGCTCGGGTTATTTGCAGCTCTGGTAATTTGCTATGTTTTGTAATGTTGCCTACAAAGAATAATTAACTCATATAGAGGGAACAGCAATTAAAGTATAGTTAGTTAAATGGAAATACTCATTCTATGAAAGACTAAGCATACAAAACAAAAAATAGAAAAAATATGTTTTCCAGGAAGAAATGTGCCACATTGGCTTACTGTAGGATTTCATTAATAACATTGTTATGTTTTTTGGTCTTGAGTAGGATACAGTGGTTGAACAACAAGGGTTGCAAAGGTCGCACGTGTTGGGGGCTGCAGGGCTCTGAGCTGAGAGTATCTCTCTTTCATACAGCCCAGAGCCCACACTGACAGTTCCCCCTCCCTTGCACAGATGGGAGAGGAGATAGCTGATCTGCTCCTTCTCCTCCTGCCTCTCTCCTTCTGTGTGCATCGCAGGAAGTGTGAAGCCCAGCAGCTGAATGATGAAATTCAGCTGCTTAGCTTATGTGCACACACAGAAGGAGAGGGGCCGGAGGAGGAGGAGCAGATCTACTCTCTCCTATCCCATCCATGTGAGGGGGGAGGGAGGGGAAGCTGTCAGTGCAGACTCCGGGCTGTATGAGAGAGACTCTTTAAGCTCAGAATCCTGCTGAGGAGGCTATGATAGGCAGCACCAATGGGCTGCACTGATGGGCACTGATAGGCAGCATTGATGGGAACTGATAAGTGGCACTGATTGGCAGCACTGATGAGCACTGTTGGGCGACATTGATGAGCACTGATAGGTGGCAATGATGGGCACTGATAGGTGGCACTGATGAGCACTGATAGGCAGCACTGATATGCAGCACTGATGGACACTCATAGGTGGCATTGATGAGCACTAATAGGCGGCACTGATGAGCACTGATAGGCGGCATTGATGAGCACTGATAGGTGGCACTGATGGGCACTAATAGGTGGCATTGATGAGCACTGATAGGCAGCATTGATAGGCGGCACTAATGGGCACTGATAGGCAAACCTGATAGGCTGCACTGATAGACACTGATGGGGCTGCACTGATAATCAGGGCACTGATGATCAGTGCCCTGATTATCAGTGTTAACAATGTACTATACTGACAGTCTTGCTGGTTAACGGCTCTCATTTCCTCAAACAGATACAGCGTTGGAGGAAAGGACTGACGATAACTGGCAAGTCTGTTTACATGTGATCAGCTGATCACATAATAAAGGGTCGCTGTGATTGGCCCGGGGCTCGAATGTAAGGGGGGGTCGGGGGGGCCCTTCATGGTATTTTTTTTGCACCAGAACCCTGAAGGTTTTAGATATGCCTCTGGTACAATATTTATAGTAAATAAATTCTGAAGAAGAAAAACCTTAGCTGAGCAGCCCTCACAAAATATTCTAACTTACACATTTACAATGTGTGAAGCATTATCTGCTGAAAAGTGTGTTTTTTTATTTATTGATCTTTCTTGCAGATACAGGAAAACCATAGGAAAAGCTATATACAGGTAGTTATTAAGGATGATGACAGGCAGTAAGCCACACTACATCAGAAAAATTTGCACTCGAAGACCTTTGTTAATAATTATGCTAAGCAGGTTATTGTAATTATATATATTTAATAGCCTCTGATTAGAGTCATAATTAAGAGCAATATATAATGCAGCAGATGTTCGGACAACACAGATATCTCAAAGATTAGAAGCTGCTGTAAGGTCAGATAAGGTGCCTACAGACATAAGAGAACATTAGTCCATTTGTATGTCTGTAGGCTTCCCTCAATGCCCCCTGCCTGAACTTGCTCAGGGAAACAATCGACTGGCTGGGCACAGCCAGGTGTCTGCAGAGCTCCCCCCTCCCCTCTGCATAGGCATGAATAGGAAGGTTAGTCTGATATTAAATGTTTGTACAACAGTCACTGCTAACAGTGATTATTCAGCAGCTGTATCATGCATCTTTTGTGCAACTACACTCATATTGTAATCCCCCACCACCAGAATTCCCTCCCAGTTTTATACTCCCCTGTCCTCGATCCAGCGAAATCTCACTGACAAGGCCACACAGTGCTTTGTCAAAATATTCCTGAATGGGCCTAGGGTGACCACAGGTCCCGGATTTCCCAGGACAATCTCACATTTGGCAGGTCTGTCCCAGGTCCCGAGCACCTTCATTCCAGGACAATACATTGTCCTGGAATGGAAAGAAGCTGACAGAGCGAGCGAACCCCGCCATATCGCTGGCGCTCGCTCCATCTCCACCTCCACCTAAGACTCTGGTCACTGGTTGCAAGAGCTGCCTGGCATCTAGCAACCAGTGACACCATGGACGGGATTCACTGCCCAGCATGCAAAGCGGAGGAGGAGTTAGCTTCCTCCTCCTCCGCGCCTAGTGTTCCAGCACACCAAATGACCTGTCAGCAGGGGCAGCACCAAAGACAATGATGTGCCGGTGCGATCTCCATGGCAGCCATATTATTGTTATAAAATCATCTCCAAGTTCTATAGGCAAAGTGTATTGTAGCCGCATAGAGCCATATTATTGTTAGAAAATCATCTCCAAGTTGTATTGGAGATGATTTTGTAACAATAATATGGCTCTATGCGGCTACAATACACTTTGCCTATAGAACTTGGAGATGATTTTATAACAATAATATGGCTCTATGCGGCTACAATACACTTTGCCTATAGAACTTGGAGATGATGTTATAACAATAATATTGCTCTATGCGGCTACAATACACTTTGCCTGTAGAACTTGTAGATGATTTTAGAATAATAATATGGCTTCTATGCGGCTAGAATACACTTTGCCTATAGAACTTGGAGATGATTTTAGAACAATAATCTTTCCCTTAAAGCAACAGCTGGAACCTTTCCCTGTACAACTAGAAGATGATTTTAGAACAATAATCTTTCCCTTAAAGCAACAGACTCTACCTAGTCCAGTCAGATCGTTCTGTGCAGCAGGATGAGGTCTGCAATCTGTCCCTCAAAGCAGCAGTACTAGTATCTCTCTCTAGTCCACAATCAGATCGTTCAGTAATGCACAGGATGAGATGTTCTATAATATCTGCAATCTGTCCCTCACAGAGCCAGCAGCATCCTTTCCCTAAACTATCCTGAGAGCATATGACATGCAGCACGGTGACTCCAGCCCCATATAGAGGCTGGGTCACATGGTGCACTGGCCAATCACAGCCATGCCATTAGTAGGCATGGCTGTGATGGCTTCTAAGGGCAAACCAGTGAAACACTTGTTGATTGGCTGCCCTTGGCAGCTATTCAACACGTGTAATAAAATACCAGAACCCCGTACCCGAACCCGGACTTTTTTTGAAAAGTCCGGGTTCGGATCCGGGTCCCAGACACCCCAAAGTTTGGTACGGACCCGAACTTTACAGTCCGGGTTCGCTCAACTCTAGTGGTCACCCTAGGGCCTACACATGTGCTCTACACTCTCCTTAGTTTCTATGGAGAGTGAGTCTGGAGTACGGAAAGTCTCTTTAGGAATAAATGAGAGGACAGAGCATGTCTCCATCCAGGAAGGTTTTGACACATGTGTGGCTGTGTTGCCAATATCTCCTTAGATATAAGGATAATAGAACCCCCCCCCACCACCACCATTGCGTGACCTGTACACTAATCCTTTAGCTGTCTCCTCTGTTTGCTACTAGAGATGAGCTGATGATTCAGTCTGAACCTAGGTTTTAATAGAACTTCGGCTGTTTGGACATGGAGGCCTAAAATCATATATATAAGTCTCTAGGAACCACTGATGGCACCCAGAATGCCCAACTTAAGCACAAGCAAGAGATAGCAGTGGCAATACTGTCCAAATGTGACCACTGGCCATTTTTTGTAAATTATATTGACTGAATATGGGCAAACATCCATATATGGCCAGTGATGTCACCACAATCCTCACCCCTTCTCTTATATAGCTGATAACAGCTGGGAGAGGTGTCATTGATCTATAAGTGCCATCAGTATCAGTAATGTGAGCTGGGTTGTCAGGGAGGTTTTTTGGTGAGTTGGTGGGCAACACGATTGACAATGGATTTACACTAAGAGACTTTTTTTGAGGGTTTTACTTTTTCTCAGTGTCTGGGGGCATATTATTATTATTAAAGGAGCTTCCAGATTTTGATGAGCCCCCTGCATACCCCCCCCCCCCCACAAACACCCATCACAGTACATGTTGGCATTCATGGTTCCCTCAATGAACTGTAGCTCCCTAGTGCTGACAGCACTCATGCAGCCCCAGACCATGACACTCCCACCACCATGCTTGACTGTAGGCAAAACACCCTTGTCTTTGTACTCCTCACTTCGTTGCCGCCACACATGCTTGGCACCATCTGAACCAAATAAGTTTAGTCATCAGACCACAGGACATGGTTCAAGTAATCCATGTCCTTAGTCTGCTTATCTTCAGCAAACTGTGGGCTTTCTTGTGCATCATCTTTAGAAGAGTCTTTCTTCTGGGATGACAGCCATGCAGACCAATTTGTTGCCATGTGCGGCGTATGGTCTGAGCACCTACAGGCTGACCCCCCACCCCTTCAACCTCTGCAGCAATTCTGGCAGCACTAATATGTCTATTTCCCAAAGGCAACCTCAGTATATGATGCTGAGTGTGTGCACTTCTTTGGTCAACCATGGCGAGGCCTGTTCTGAGTGGAACCTCTCCTGTTAAACCGCTGTATGGTCTTGGCCACTGTGCTGCAGGTCAGTTTCAGGGTCTTGGCAATCTCCTTATAGCCCAGGCCATCTTTATGTAGAGCAACAATTCTTTTTTTCAGATCCTCAGAGAGTTCTTTGCCATGAGGGGCCATGTTGAACTTCCAGTGACCAGTATGAGAGAGTGAGAGTGATAACACCAAATCTAATATACCTACTCCCCATTCACACCTGACATACTAATGAGTCACATGACACCGGGGAGGGAAAATGGCTAATTGGGCCCAATTTGCACATTTTCACTTAGGGGCGTACTCACTTTTATTGCCAGCGGTTTAGACATTAATGGCTGTGTGTTGAGTTATTTTGAGGGGGCAGCAAATTTACACTGTTAGACAAGCTGTACACTCACTACTTTACATTGTAGCAAAGTGTCATTTCTTCAGTGTTGTCACATAAAAAGATATAATAAAATATTTACAAAAATGTGAGGGTGTGCTCACTTTTGTGAGATACTGTACAGGCTGGTGCATAAATAGTGCAGTAGGAGGGGCCAAATGTGTCAATCGGGGACGAGTTAGTGACGTCATATCCGGTAATTGGAATGCACACAGCGATACCAGTCCACTTACATGCTTGAATTTTTCACTTTCTTGTAAGTACAATTGCTATTAAACCTTAAATAAATTAAACAGTATTATGCTATGGAAATCTTTCTCATTATTGGATTACACACCACAACTATGCCGAGAGCCCTATAATCAAAGGAGAAGGAAGGAGCCACAGTCATCCATTTTGCCAGAGGACACATACCATGCTTTTTTGCATCATACTGTTGGGAGTGGCAACTTGGATTTTCACAGGAAAAGATCATCAACACTGGCACTTTGTTTGCACTGATGGACTATTTATTCATTTAATGTATTGGCACTTTATATTTAGACGTGTATAATCTAGCACATGTGAGTAATTATATAGAAGCAGTGCTAAGTTTATTACTTTTGTTTACAAAAATATATAATAAATGTTTTTAACAAGCCGTAAATGAGCTTGAAAATAATCATTCATCTGACCTCTTTAGCTGCAGGAATGGTGGAGTAATTCATCCTAAATTTAACAGCAGAAGCATTTTCATGTTCACTTTTAGCAGCTCTCTGTGTCTCTGTTGCCCCTGTGTCTTTGTTGGAGACAGAAACTGAGTTAAAATTAAAAACTTGACAGAGCCTCTTCCGTGCTCTTCCATGATCTATCCAAAACAAAATAATATGTTTTGGCTGCACATGAGATCCAAGCGCTATTCTTCATGTCTTAAAGTGATTGTAAAGGTTTTTTGTCATACTTACCTGCTCTGTGCAAGGGTTTTTCACAGAGCAGCCCCAATCCTCCTTTTCTGGGGTCCACCGGCGGTGCCCCTGGTTCCTCCTCTTCATCAAGTGCCCCCTCAGAGAGACACTTTCCATGGGGGCACCCATGCGGACGGACTCCCCCACCCCCTGGCTCCCGTGTCACTGGATTTGATTGACAGCAGTGGGAGCCAATGGCTCCTGCTGCTATCAGTCTGTCCAATGAGGGCCCGAGACAGTGGCTGGAACTGTTGGGCTCATCCTCGATGCTGGAACGATCGGGTTCAGGTAAGAAAAAGAGGGGCTCTGGGAGGCTGCTGCAGCACAGAAGGTTTTTTTTTTTTTTACTTATAATAATTTTTTTTCGTATTCATTGTACAATAAAACAGCATTATAACAAGAGATTTAACATTGGTGTTCTCAAAGTAACAAAAGACAGTGCAACACATTCGTGATACAGTGAGAACGTTAACCTTGTAGAAAATTCAAAACAGAAAGATCAGTGCAGAAAGGAACAAAATGGGTATGTGTTGATGGCCTGAACCTTAGCCCCCAACACCCCTATTGGGAACACACTGGGGGTCATTTACTATAGCGCTGCCGCAAAATAGCAGCAAAATTACCGCAATTCACAGTAAATAGCACTAAAATGGTATTCACAATAGCGCTGGCGGTATTAAACGGCCAAAATGGAATTCACTATTGCTCCCAGGTCACAGATAACGGCCAACTCCTTACTCCGGTCCAGACCTGAAGTTGTGAAAATAGAAATAAAGTTTGGAGCATGCTCAGATCCCCTAAATTGGACTAAAATATGCGGTATATTGTTTAAAGATAACCTGCTTTTAAACGGTGTGAAAAAGTGATTTCTACACTGAAATATCTTAAAAAGTCTGAGAAGAGATAAATTCCCCGTATCCTTACTCCTAGGCACAGAGCACAGCTTAGCACAACTGAGCATGCTCAGACACAAAACAACCCTCAAAATAACTCTCATGGAGTAATTCCTTGAGTAGTTAGTAAATACCAAAATGACAGTTATTTTACACACATTTTTTGGGAGTGAAGATGAGAGTTATTTTGCCAAGTGCAAGTTTCTGCCATTCATTCTAATGGTACAATTGTTACTTTATCAAATAAATCCATTTCATATTGAAAAGAAATTTATTTTTCTCTCAAAGAAATTGTCCTGGCAACAACGTTGCACATTTGAGAATCTATTTTGTTTTTAAGAATGCTACAATGTGAAATTTCTTCATGTTTTGTAAATATTTTTTTTTACATGCTGCTGTCCATGTCACAAAAATATTTCCCCAAACTCACACAGATGACTTTACAAACCACAAACAATGCCATTGCTTATGGAATTTTAAAATTAGTGTCAGTTTTTTTATTTTTTATTCTTTCCAAATTATCCTAATTTAAGCCCCAAAAATGTGATATGTGTACCAACATCAGAAATAAAAATGTCATTACCAAAAATCTGAGGATAACTTTAATATAATTATTATTTTTTTATTATATAATAATTGATATATTCTATGCTCACATAGCAAGAACCATCAGAAATCACAGATTACATTTAAGAAGATTAACTCCTGACTAATGTAAGTCCTATATATTCCTATACATGCAGTATCTGTGTATTTATGTGTAGGAGAGCTTGACCTGTGTAAGCCCTGTGGTTTAAAAGGTAGCAGTTCTGTCTACCATTAAAGACATCCTGAGTTTGATTCCCAAGCATATCACTTCATGTAGAGGTGTTATTTGTCCTCTCTATGTTGTTAAACATTACTCAGGGCCTTACCTACATTATGTCTAAGTGTAGTATTTATGTGTAGGAGGGTTCCACCACCATTGCAAATCTTGGCAGATATACTAGTTATATTAGCTAGGCAATGGGGATGCCTGCCTTTACATGCACATTAACTTTAATGGCATCCCAGTCTTAGTCCGTAGGGTTCAATATTGAGTTGGCTCACTCTTTGCCGCTAGAACAGCTTCAACTCTTCTGGGAAGGCTGTCCATAAGGTTTAGGATGTTTGTCTATGGGAGTATTTGGTCATTCTTCCAGAAGTGCATTTGTGAGGTCAGGCACTGATGTTGGATGAGAAGGCCTGGCTCACAATCTCTGCTCTAATTCAGCCAAAATGTGTCCTATCTGGTTGAGGTCAGGACTCTGTGCAGGCCAGTCAAGTTCCTTCACCCCAAACTCACTCATCCATGTCTTTATGGATCTTGCTTTGTGCACTGGTCCAAATCATTTGGTGGAGGGGGGATTATGGTGTGGGGTTGTATTTCAGGGGTTGGGCTTGATCCCGTAGTTCCAGTGAAGGGAACTCTTAAGGCATCAGCAAGACATTTTGGGCAATTTCATGCTCCCGGCTTTGTGGGAACAGTTTGGGGATGGCCCCTTCCTGTTCCAATATGACTGTGCACCAGTGCACAAAGCAAAGGCCATAAAGACATGGGTGAGTCAATTGGTATGGAGGAACTTGACTGGCCTGCACAGAGTCCTGACCTCAACCCGATAGAACACCTTTTGGCTGAATTAGAGTAGAGACTGCAAGCCAGGCCTTCTCATCTAACATCAGTGCCTGACCTCACAAATGCACTTCTGGAAGAATGGACAAACATTCCCATGGACACACTCCTAAACCATATGGACAGCCTTCCCAGAAGAGTTGAAGCTGTTATAGCTGCAAATGGTGGCCCAACTCTATACTGAACCCTGGGCTGCCATTATAGTACATGTGTGTGTAAAGCAGTGGTTCTCCTTGGGACCCACTAACAGGCTAGGTTTGCAGGATAACTGAAATATATCACAGGTGATATAATTTGTGGCTCAGTGATTGCAGTATTCTAGTCTGCATCTCCCCGAGGTAATACTTAAAATCTGGCCTGTTGGTGGGTCCCGAGGACCGGAGTTGAGAACCACTGGTGTAAAGGCACATTTTCCAATACTTAGGACAATCTATTGTATATTACTGGTGATACTGAGCATGGCTATGGACTTAGGGCTGGTTTGCACTACAGTGATGGACAACATATGCATGCACTGCTCACTAGCTAAGCGGGTAACAAAGCCACCTGGCACCCAAAAGGTTGCTGGTTCACATCCCAGATATGCTAATGCTTGTGTTCAAGTTTATAATAAACCCCTGGTTGGGTTTCTCACCACAATCCAAAGACAGGCTGGCATTTTATTTATCTCTTTTCCAAATAGTCTGTAATGTAAGCAAGTTATTTTGGGACTTTAAATTGGAAGCTCATTGCAGCCAGGGACTTGGACATTTCAAATTGTAGGGTTTACACTGCACAGGTTCATCTGGTTAGAAAACTGTTGCTTGGATCAGTGTTTCTCAACTTCAGTCCTCAAGGCATCCCAACAGGTCATGCTTTCAGGATTTCCCTCAGATGAAACAGTTGTGGTAATTACTAAGGCAGTGAAACTGATCAAATCATTTGTGCGAAATAATAGAAAGCCTGAAAACATGACCTGTTGGGGGTACTTGAGGACAAGGTTGATAACCAGTGACTTTCAATTTTGTACTGGACTTATACTGATCTGAAGAACATAGCCAAGGCTTAACACAGTAAATAGTATTAGGTATGGCAGCCTCTCAGGTGAAATAAAATAGAAAAGACAGACTGAAAGATACTGGTGGTCATGTACTTCTATTGGACGTGTGTCAGTACTAGCTTATATAAAGGACTTCAGTAGAGGGTGCTGGTTTGACCTGCTGACAGGTCAGGTTTGTTGCTGTGGAAGGAATGATAGTTTGCCATGACAAATGGTTTACTAGAGCTGTTTGTTTGCTGAAATTATTGTGCATTTTGACCATCAAAAGTGGCTTTAAAAATGCTGTCCGATTGGAGTGTGTATTGTTTGTCTTACCATGCACTCTTCTAGGAGAAAATACTCCCCAATGTTCTTGGTTTAATCTGTGCCTTTTTTATATGTTTTAATGCTTTGTTAGAATGACTGTTAATTATTTTTCTGTAATTTTGCAGCTAATAATGTCATGTGGGTGTTTAGTCATTTTATGAAATGTGTGGGCGGTTATGCAAGGTTAAAGTAAAATTGTGTCCACTGTAAGGTTAAGTCCAATTTTACATTGTAAGCTCCTATGAGCAGGGCCCTTCGAACCCAATTTCTAACTGTTTTGCTAAATGTGTATATACTGTAAATACTTTAATACCAGTAAATATGTACATACTTGTGTTTCTGTTGGCAAAATAAAATGAAATTGATTTTGCTTGTTCTCTTTTGTAACTTTTTAAATTAGTTTTGGGGGTTGGTGGTTTTGGGGAAGTGGATTACCTTCCTTAGGGCCAGTTCACACTGCTGCGGTGTCTGAGATCGGATGTGATTCGCACTGCAGTGCAAATTATATGCGATCTGTGCTATGCAAATTCAGCCATACAGATAGTATGGCTAAATTCGCATCGCATCCTGACCAAACTTGCACAGGACCCTTTTTTTATGCAGCAGAATCAGATCACATGGGTGTTCCCATCCATGCAATCCGATTCCTGTCCAAATTTGCAGTTTGCAGTGCGATCTGCAAACTGATTTGGGGGCGTCATTAGCTTTTTATTGACACACCCAGCAGTTTGTATATGCCAGTGTGAACTGTCTAAGTCCCGTGCGATGTGGGAACCTGCAGTGGATTTGCAGGGTTCCCGCATCGCACTAGTGTGAACCGGCACTGATAAGTCATCTCATTTATATTTGCATAGTCCTTACAGATATACATCAGCAGGAAGTGTAATGTGGCTGGAAAGAGGAAGTGCTGTGTGCACATGGGCTGCAAGCAATTGTGTGGTGATGCCAAATAAAGCAATGAACCCCACCCACACCACATATAGCTCCCACATCCTCCCCTACATTGATCAAAATGTAATTTCAACTTGCTTGCGGTTATAATGTGTTGCCCCCCTAATCCATACCAAGCCATTTGGCTCAGGGATGGATTTTAAGGGGAAGCCTATTCCAAATTTTATCTCAAAACTCCAGACCCTTTCTGAGCATGCAGCCTGGAGGTCAGGATGGGGGGACAAGTGAGGGCCTGGAACAAACCTTGAGGGGGTGTGTGCTTTAGGGTGGAGGGGTTCTGCACGCGCCCCCACCCACCCCAAAGCATGTTGTACCTATGTTGATGGGGACAAGGGCCTCTTCCCGACAACCGTGCTGGTTGGCGGGCTAATCGAAATGTGGAAGCCCCCATTAACAAGGGGGCCACCAGGTCCTGGCCCCCAATGTGAATGGGTTTTGGGTACATCATACCCATTCACCTAAAAGGTGTAAAAATGGAGACTTTTTTTGTCCCATCTTTTATGTTAAAGTACATGTACATGTACATCCATGGTCAATAGGGATGGTCCCCCGGTTCAAGTCAAAAGTATGTTTGAATCAAACATTAGGGGTTTGCTGAATCCTAAACATTATGGGGTGCTGGTGGGAAATTTGAATGGCCCATAATGCAGTGAAATTGTGGGGAAGGCCATCTGCTGATTGGCCAAAGCATGCACATGACCTGCGTGCTTTGGTCAATCACAGCATGCTTTGCTGTGAGAGCCATGATTGGCCAAAGGAAGGGTGCCTTTGTCCAATCATTGCTCAGCGGGTCTGAGTCCACACCCACACTATACAAGGTCACTTACACAGCGGCCGAATATAGTGATAGCAAAAGGTTAGGCAGTGGCATACAAATATATATGTACAGTATGGTGTATATAATACACTGCATTCATTTCAGGTACTTATATAGCGCTGGCGCTTTACATATATATTGTACATTCACATCAGTCCCTACCCTCAAGGAGCTTACAATCTAAGGTCCCTAACGCACATTCATACATATACTAGGGCCAATTTAAACAGGATCTAATTTACCTACCAGCATGTCTTTGGAGTGTGGGAGGAAACCAGAGTACCCAGAGGAATCCCACACAGACACAGGGAGAGCATGCAAACTCCAGACAGGTAGTGTTGTGGTTGGGATTTGAACCAGTGACCCGTTGGCTCCCACGCGAAAGTGCTAATCACTACACCACTGTGTAGAATATATACAGTCCATGCACACTCGGATAAGGGTCTGGCATAGATTTTAAGAGGAACTCCACTCCAAAATTAAACAGAAATTTTTCAGGTCTGGTATGGATTTTGGGGGGACCCCAACACCATTTTTTATAAAATTGGCATCCAAACCCGAAGGGCCCCTTATGGACTGGGGGGGGGGAACCCCAACGCAATGCTTTTTCAGTGATCTTTATCTATATTGCAGGGAACCAGCAATACATTCCAGCCACGACCGATTTTAAATGACAATTTTTCCTTTACAAATGTCATTTTGCAGTGGCACTGTTTTTAACACCCCAGAGATTCATACTAAGGGGACCCCCCCAAGCACGATATTTAAACACTTGCCACCCGCCCGCCGCAGCGTGACAGCGGCAAAGTGGTTCGTTATCGCAAACCGCCCTCACCTGACGGCAGCTGCAACTAGCATTGTGAGCGCATGTGTGCCGCTGTAGGCACGCTCGCACGCTCACTGTGTTCTGAGGGGGGTCAGGGAGCGGGTAGGGCAGACTCTATCACTGCCAGCTATCCGCGATGGCCCCTCTGCAGTGAAAGAACGGAGGTCCGTGTATGTAAACATGGATCTCCGTTCGGACAGAGGGGGAATGGCGGTGATCACAGGCTCCCTGTATATGGAAGCCATGATCACTTCCCTCCCCCTGCCAGCCCAGCACCAATACAGTTAGAACACCCCATAGGGAACACAGTTAACCCTCTCCAGGTTAACCCCTTCACTGCCAATTGCATTTCTACTGTAATCAGTGCATTTTTATAGCACTGATCGCTGTATAAATGCCAATGGTCCCAAAAAAGTGTCTAAATGGTCCGACATGTCCGCTGCAATATTGCAGTACCACTAAAAATCGCAGATCGCCGCCATTACTAGTAAAAAAATTTAAAAAATACAACTCCAGAAATTAATTTGCATCATCCCTAAACGTGGCAACTTTTGCGCAAACCAATCAATAAATGGCGATTGCGATTTTTTTTTTTAACAAAAATATGAGGAAGAATATAAATCGGCCAAAAACAAGTAAATAAAATGATTTTTTTTTTTTAATTGGATTTGTATTTTAGCAAAAAGGAAGAAAAACTGGTTATTTTGAAAAATTGTCGCTTTTTTTTGTTTATAGCGGCGATCAGAAATGACACAGAAGAGAATAAATACCACCAAAAGAAAGCTCTATTTGTGGGTAAAAAAGGATGCACATTTTGTTTGGGTACAACGTCGCACAACCACGCAATTGTCAGTTAAAGCGATACAGTGCCAAATCGCAAAAAGTGCTCAGGTCCTAAAGTGTGAATTCCTTCCTGGGCTGAAGTGGTTAAAGAAATATTTTATTTTGTTTTTTTTTTCACTTTAACCATTATTAAAACCACTACTCCTGAAAAAAAATTTAGAAACGTTTTTTTTTCTATTCAGACATGTCCCCTAGGGCTAAGGCTGTTAAAATTATAGAGAGGGGGTGGTAATGTTTTTTTATGGCAATGAATTTGCATACAAGCATTAAATGGAGGAATTCTGGAACCAAGTTCAATCCCAGCTAACATCTAGCGCTTAGAACATGTGACCTGAGAGGCATCTTCACAGGCAAATAGAGGTCGCATGTGAGTTAATTTACTCAAGTCTGTGAGAGTTGAAGTTGTAATTGCCTTTAATTGGGATTTTAAGGCACTGCTGGAGTAGATTTGGGAGGTATAGTAAATCAGGGCCATTGTGTCATAAGAGGGGAGGAACGAACACCAACCTTTACTGAGTTCTGTGCAATTATGCTCAGTCTTTATCAATGAAACTCCACGGTACTTCGAACAGCAGAAAAATATGGTGCAGACCAGTGCGCTGAGTAAACACAGGATAGGAAATGCTTCCTTAACCTCCCTGGCGGTATGATTATTTCAGATTTTTGGTGCTAAAAGCGGTACATTATTTTGCATGGAAATTTGGCGTTTTATATTGTAGACCTGTAATTCTAAGGAATAACGCTCTTAAATCTGTCCAAACGAGAGTCTAGTAGACATCCCACAACTAGATATTTGGGGGGAACACCCTGCCAAACGCATGGTGCTGCTCGTAACGACCAACAGACAAAAATTGTATAAAAGTTACAGCGCACACATGATACATACTCCTGTCAGGCTATTTTAAAAGCATCTAAAACGTATGTAGCAAAAAATGCAAAAATACGGGTGTTTGGTCACACTGAATGGCCATGAAGTGCTTAAGCCCATTGACTGCTGCAAAGTACCCCGTTACCAATGGGAACCTACACTGACCTTAGAGTGAATGCTCATATCTCTTAAACCATGGAAGCTAACGCCTCTCTTTATGGGAGAACAGAGGACACATCCCATGGATCAGGTGGACACTGATTGGGGCTAATTAAGGAGGATGGGGTTCACCAACCCAAAAAGGTCTGGTCAGGACCCAAGCATAAAGCATACAACACAACT
>BLSH010394062.1:218797-229459 GCA_018402905.1 Glandirana rugosa
AGTCATTAACTTTGATTTGTCTTTGTCTCACACTCTTTTGTTTACATTATGTCGTTGTGTTTAACTCGTCACGATTCATAGTGTTACTATCGTTTCTCTTTACGGTCAGTCTTTTGAATACATGAAATTAAGGACGGATATAGCTTTAGATTGAAAGACGGAAAGGGTCGGTTGTTTTCAAACCGGGGACAGGTCGAGTGACTCGTGGTATAACAGACTTTGACGTCTACACTGTTCCTCTTTTAGCGTGTCAGGTAGTCACGTCTCTCCCTAGTTTCTCAAATCTCATACTACCTTGGTGTCTACCTCGTACTGTAAATATCTCTTTTAGTGATTTCAATGTCTTAATCTTTCACAGTGACCATTAAAGTCTGTATGTAACAGTAAATTCCCGACTTTTATGAAGTCTACGAACGTATGTCCGTAGGTGACTTACTCGTAAGGTTCGAAATTTTACCTTAAATGACAATGTATGTCTGAAATTACCAGTGACACTTTCTAATTCTGTAACTTTAGTGATTTTCTCTATAAATGTCATGCTCCATCTGTGGTTCCATCATACTCTAAACTCTTTGATCCCTCTCTGCACTGATGGACTGTGCGATTTTCTCCTTGTCACATCTGCAGTTTCAGACAATATGGTGCTCAGTGAGCTGGACAGGGGCCAAACTTTTGTTGGCTGGGAAAGGCAGAAAGTTAGATTTCGATATAGGCAGGAATTAAAGTACATAAGTTTTCTGACTGGCATTTCTCTTTGCTATCATTGTGATACTTAGCACTGCTCAATTTGTGTTGCTGTATTACATTTGTTTTCTCACACTCTGTTTCTGTTTAGTTTCAATTACTGATCTCAGACCTAAGTACTTGGAGCTTGTGAACCTATGGGCCAATTAAATCCAAAAACGGAGACGCACACATACCTATACAGAAACACACATTTATACATTCATGCCACGTTGGGTATAAATAAAATTTTAAGAGCCCTGGGTATAAAAGATAAATCATACAAAAACAATAGATTACTCAGCTTACCTATCCCATGTATACAGTTTTATAATTATGATAATCAGATCATCACTAAGGAGTGATGGGCACTTGGCAGATAAACAAAGATTAGACCTTGAAACATTCAGATCAAGATAAAGTGGTCTTTATGAATTTAATGTAGCGAACCCCCTAAGGAGCCGCAAGTAAAAAGGGATCTCCCACCCTGTACAGCCAGGTACACAGCATCTTCACAGCACACTTGAGTCAGAAGAACAGTCCAGTGCTTTGTTTTTATGTTTTATTAAGGGGAATTTACTTGGATAGTGATAGGGATATTATGGAATGCCCACTTGATCAAAGCAGTATAACTCTTCAGGGACACAACTACAATCCGCATATACACTTCTCCTCTTCCTCCAGCAAAAATCTTGCTTGTAGAACTACAACTCCCAGGACCAGCTGATACTATTTGGATGATCTGACAAAAGCTCAGTCAGGCCAGTAGCAATTGCCATTTACAGGCAGGGACCGCGGGCCCCCCTTGTTTTTTTTAAATCATGACTTGTTTTATTAAAGTATAAAATCAAACAGTTCTGCAATAAACAAACAGCAAGTACAGCCATCAATGCATCTTCAGGACCTTACAGTTACAGGTTTCATTTCACATTATAGCATAGTATAAACAGTACAGACAATAATCCTATTCAAGTTCCAATGCAGTTCACCCCAGCAATCTATCGATTATCAGATCTGTGGGGGTGAGGCCTGGAACTGCGAGCCAATCTCCCCACAGTCATTCAAATTTGTGTGGGTTACCTCTGTGTTGAAAAATAACCTTTTTGAGTTTGAAGGTGTATCCCATATTGTATACCCTTCTTTATGTGTAGGTGCAGTATCTGCCTTCCACCGCTGTAAAATAAGTTGACAGGCCTGGAACAATGCTCTGTTAATCGCTAGTTGTTGGAGCTCTGTTAACGGGAGGTCATCTAAGATGCCTAGGATACATCTAGTGGGTGCCAAAGGTACCGTTGATTGGAATGCTAGGTTAATGGTATCCAGTACTTTGTTCCAGTAACGGTGCAGCTTGGGACATCTCCATAGTAGGTGAATGAGGTCGCCATTCATCATCTTGCTTCGAGCACATAAGGGGGGCTGCAATAGACCCATACGGTGTATTCTGACAGGGGTATAATGGACCTTCATTACTATAAAAAGTTGGGATAATCTCTGCACTGTATTAAGTGAGCTATTTTGAATTGATTCAAGGGCATTATCCCAGAGCTCCTCTTCCAGTGGACCCAAATCTCCCATTTTTCTTTTACATTATTGGGGTATCCCTCTAGGTAGGATGGGAGCAGTGTATTGTAACAAGTGGATATAAAGCCTTTTGTGTCTTCTACAGATTTTATGTATCTAAATAATGGTGTGGGGGATAAAGATCAGTCCACAGCCGTTCCCCGTGCATGCACTGCATGCGCTAGTTGGAATGTAATGGAACCTCATCGTATGAGGAAGATGGTAAGTAGTACTAAGATCCTCATAGGAGTGTAGGGTACTATTGTGAAAGATTTGGGACAGATGTGTAATTCCTCTGCACTTCCATTGGATAGCACAGGTGAGTTTGGAAAGCTCTTCATAAATCCAATTGTGCCAAATTGGACTATAGGCTTTTAATCCCGAGGTGTTTTGAAGCATCCAGGATTTCAACCAGATTTTCAAGATCAGTGAGTAGGTGGGGTAGAGTCCATTCAAGGAATCAAATTTCATGGTTTCCAAAGCACCGGGAATATCTCTTGTGATGTCGGGCCCCCCTTGTTTGTGCAGCACAGTCCTAGTGCCCAGCTGACCTCCTCCTGTGGCTACTGATCCAAGCACCACCTCTTCAGGCATTGCCAGCCCACCTGGCTGCAGCTGCCCTTTTCTCTAGCCCTTCTGGCTAAGACTCCACAGTCCTCCCAGACTGACTCTGCATCCATCCCAGACTGCTCTCTCCCAGTCCTCTCAGGCATGCCTCTCAGTCTTCTTCTACTGTACCACTCACCAGCCCACCTGGCTGTCTGCCTCCTTGGAGATTTGCCTGGCAGTGTTCTCCTGCAGTCCTTTTCCAAAGGCTCCCTTCCTCACCCGAGCCCAGTCCTGAGGTCACCCCGCCAGAATAGGGGGCTACCCTCAAGGGCCACAGACAGCCCAGCACTCCATCTCCAGCTTCCATCCGAACTCCACTGCCCCAGCTGGGCTGACATAGAGTATTTGAGGTGGTCTGCCTGCCCCCTGCCAACCCATCTGTTGGGGATGGGTCAGGGCCCTCATAATACTCCAGACGGCTCCTCCTTACCTCCACGCCCATTCTTCTGGAAGTTTCCAGTAAGTTCCAAAAGTAGGGGGGGTCTCAAAGATGCTGCCTGTGAGTCATCCAGCCCTCCCTGAGTCACTCAAACCCTGACCTAGAAAAAAACACAGTCTTGACTGCCAGCCCAGGCTGAATTTACCTACACAAACAAACAAGCAACACAGCTAGAGGGTGCTACAGTAATACATTTTCAATGTTTAACAAATTACTCAGTGATCATTCTGTGTCTTGCCTGTCTCTTACCCTTTCCCAACGCTTCATTGTTGTAAAAAATCCATGAAGGGTGGTTATGTCCCCGTAGACTTTGTTGGAGGCAATCATACGTCATGTAAAAATGTTTTACTTTTTTTACTATTTTACTTTTTAACAGGATATATAATAAACATTGTATTTTTTTATTGAATATTTGAGTCTTTATATTTGCAGCACTATAAAAATTGTGCCATTATAGTGATTTTTATAGTTTTCCATAGTAGTAATGAGTTAACCTTAACTGGGATCGCTCTGTAATGTTAAAGACGTATCCAAGTAGCTTTCTTAGCTATAATTATTGTTAGGAACATACCCCAGCATTTATAGATACATGGGTAACTTGTTCAACTTAGCCCAACCACCCTGGATTGTGTCAAGGACCAAGGCCAATGTTGATTGTCCAAGAACATGATAGGAGAGGTGAAGAATTCTGAAAACACCCTATTCTAATTACATAATTCAATTACATGGTGCCACGAAGTATGGGACAGTTGATAACTGTTCAATATATATGACAGCTAATGTCAAAGGCCCTAACCCTGTTTGGGAAGGGTTGTTACAGTTTGACGTAGATGACCTCCTTCATGCTTCCTCCTAACCAGTTGTCCTCTCTGTCCAAATAGTGCTCCTCACTGTCATCCAAACAATGTCCCTGTTCTTTATGGTGCTGGAAGATTGCTGAGTTCTGACCTACACATAAAATGTATTGATTTATTGCAGGTACTTATATAGTGCTGACAGAATTTTACATATGTATTGTACATTTACATCAGTCTCTGCCCTCAAGGAGCTTACAATCGAAGGCCCCTAACCTACATTCATAAATACATATACTAGAACCAATAGAGACAGAAGCCAATTAAACTACCAGTATGTCTTTGGAGTAGGGGAGGAAACCAGAGTACCCAGAGGAAACCCACAAAGGCACAGGGAGAACATGCAAACTTCATACAGGTAGTGTTATGGTTTTAATTCAAAACAATTACCCTAGGGCTGCCAGACAGAAGTGTTAACCACTTAGCCACTGTGCTGCCCCTTGTTTTAACATCTATAACCCAGCAATGTGACAACAATTTACACCCTTTGCCTCTTTTTTAAACAGTTGACCAGTACAAGATTTTTTTGACCATATACACAGTGGCGTACATATACAAAACATTGTCATGTACTGGAGCTTTAAGAATAAACAGCTATTTAAATAGAAGTTTCTTATCTAAAACTTTCTACATGGGAGTGATTGCTTTACTATCAAAAACACACCCAAAATGTTCTTTTTAAACAATCAGTGATTTTTTTGCCTTCCTTTGGATCAACTGTGGGTATAGGATTATATATATGTTGGCTTTCTAATAGTTAGTTTGAATTTCTATTGGTTGAACTAGATGGATTTGTGTATTTTTCAACCTGATTAAAAGGCTGTAACACAGGCTGAATATCAGGCGGCATCAACCGGTTCAATAGAATGTACGGCAGTTGGCTTCTGTCAGGGGCATGTCTGAAAAAGGTCTGCTGATCGGCACCGATCAGTGCTCTCAGCCATTGGCTAAAAGCACTGACCGGTGTGTTCTGGTAGGGGGCCGCCCCCCTGTCAGAACACAATAGCACAGCAGGGGAGATTGCTGTACTAACATTGGGTTGCTAGTACAGCGGCTCCTCCTGAGCTCCTCAGTTTTTTTGGTTTTTTTTTGTTTAGTCCACTGGGTTGAACAAAAAAAAAACTACTAGTGTGTACCAGGATTAACTATATCTATCAGTGTCTAACAAGTGTCAGTGTCCTGACAAAATGTGCAACTAATTTAACATTAGGAGAAAATACCAGGTGGCCTCCAGGAAGCCTTAAATCATCCCCAGATTAATTTAGCCATATGGTCAATCTTAAGAAGAACCTTTGAGGAGATGCTGTTTTTAAGAAAATGAAAATGCAATACTATAAATTGAGAAGAAAAAAATAGAGTAACAAAAAGAAAATTACTTTCTCACCATGTAACTTAGACAATTAACACCCATCTCAGACTTCATGGCACCATGGTGATTAAAGTATGTAATTAGACCTGGTGATTTTGTAATTTTTTTCCCATTTGCTATCTGCCTTGGCACTTTCCATGTTAATTGGATTAAGGTTAATAACCTTGGATGAGTGATGTATTATTTTCAACATAACAGTCTAGTTGAATGTGACTGTCTAATTCTACCAAGGTTAGGAACAGGTCAGATCAGTAACTTGTGGGTACTGAAGTACCAGAGGGTCAGGCAGGAAACACAGTTGGTGAAACATGCCAGGGTCAGTACAGGAACAGTTGAACAGAGAATTTACAGAAGGATCAAGGAACAAGCCAGGTCAATAACACAAATCAATAAGGCATGATGCAAGAATGGAAGGTCCCAGAAGTACTTTAAGACCTTTCAGCACTAAGGCCTGGCAGGAAAAAATTCCAGATATACAGAATGGCACAATCCCCCTGAAATGTCTATTGAAAACAGGACACTGTTTAATTTACATTACAGTAGGTGAATTTTTACACTAAAGATGAGTTCCACCAATATTTTTTGTAGCTAACACAAAGCCTAAAAATAACCATGAAGCAGTGAATTCTGGGAAGCATTGCATAAGGCGGGGGCTCGTTATCCCTTTTCTCACGCTATCATATTAGTTCCCTGTCATTAATGATAATAGAAAGACAATGTACATATGCATAATTTATTTGCATTTGAATGACATTAATCACTAGAACAGAAAATCTGCCGGGATTATTGGGGATTTCTGAAGAAACCTACAATAATGCATTTCTCAAGCAGTTTAAAGCAAGCTTTTCAAGATTAACACACTTCCCAGCCTTATCTCTCTCTTGCATTTTTATAGATGCACAAATATATAGCTGGTGACTTTGGCATGCTCTCCTAAAAACATTACTTTTTTATTAGGTAATTCAGCAATTGTGGAAACTGCTGGATTTAAACTACAGTACCATATGTGGCTGGACAATATTTTGTGAGAGGAATAAAACTTCACTTTTTCTGCTACTTGCATAAAAAGCTTTGTACTCATGACTTCAAAGCTCAGATCAGATTAATTTCCTGAAATTGCAGAGTAATAAGAACTCTGTGAGATACTTCTATTAAACGCAGATGCCGTTAAGGCAGCAAGACCCTTCAAATGATATTTGCAGTTGAAGGAATTTTTTCCTAAGGAAAAAAGTTAAAGTCCTTTCAAAAAGGTCTCTACTGAGAACTGCAACTAGAGGAATGTAGCAGAGTGGTGTGTTCAGAGCTGGTGTGAAGCTAAGTATCAGTGCTGCCTGAGCTGCATAAATTAAGTAGACCTGTAATAAAATATTGGAGATTGGCAGAATTCAGAATTTACGGCAGACTGTGCTGACACTGTTAAGCCCTGTACACACGGGTGCAATGGTCGTACGACCAGACGTCCAAAATCGTATGTTAGCTGTTGTGTCTCGCGTACTGACATGCACTAAGCGATCGTACAACCAAGCCTAACGTAGTGACGTGTTATGAGCGTATAACGAGGAGGTTCAGGTGCATGTGAATGTGAATTAGGAAGGTAGGTTTCCCAGAACGGACACTTACGGGCGTTTCTGACTTCTGAGCATGCGTGTTTTGCACGTACAACTTTGTTGGACCAACTTCTCTGTACACACGGTACAACGGTCGTACAACGGCTGACGGCTGTATGACGGCTGTTGTAATCGTGTGTACTAACGGTCGGATGATCGTACAACAAGCTGGTTGTACGACCGCTGTACCATGTGTACGGGGCTTTAGAGTTTTATGCCAAGTCCTCATGGTGAGATCTCTCCTTATTTCCTTCACTTGTCCCTTTATTTACGTAGGAATGGTGTTCTTCCTCCCCACAGGACTTACTCCAGTGGTGGAGGAAAAATATCCAACCTAATGAGCTCCATATTGTCATGGGGTGCGTGGGTCTAGCCCATCCAACCCAACAACACATGGTCACTTGACCCCCTCCCCTAAATTGAACTATGCATATTGGCAAACCAATCACTATTTCTATCTCACTGTTAAATAAATTGGCTAAATTACCTTAGCTAGTGCCCAAATGAGTTGAAGTATAAACCAAACACTAATTTAAATATATTCAAAAAAACATTTTTTTTAAAGTTCAAAAAAAATCATTAAAAAATTAATGTGAGATGAAAATGCGAGAAATAAAAAATAAAATTCAAAAATTAAGATTGAATAGTGATAGAGGTTAAATTATTAATATGTATCTTTTAGAAAGGGAACAAAGCTAAGGCTGTCATTCAAACCAGATGTTTTAGTAGCCTCCAACTCCCATATCCATCTAGCTTAATGCTGCAGGACCAACTGGTCAAAGTTACCCTCTCTACTATCCTGGGGAAGCACCGCCAGAAGCCAACACTTGAGACAACTGGGATCCCTGTCATGTTTCAAACAAATGTGTTTATCTATGGGGGCTTTTAGGTGATGTTGCTATCTCATAATTATGCCCTTGAAAGCATTTGCATACCGGTCTTGTTTTACCAATATAAATCTAGAACATAAAATCACATACGCTACCCCCATAGTATTACAATTAGCTTTTTGCTTGCATTTCAAAAGTTTACCTGTTGGTAATTGTAGAGTATCGCCCTCTATCATATAGAGGCAGTACTTGCAGCTTCCACACCGAATCATGCCTGTTCTGTCAAGGTGGCATGGCGGTTCCCAAGAAATGCCGCTGTGTACCAGGAGGTCACTCAGCGAGCAAGCTCTCCTTTACACTAATTGTGGATTACTTGAGACAAACTTACTCACTGAGGCATCCTCCCTGAAGAGGTGCCAGTGTGAGAAATGTCCCTCATCTTACTCACATTTTGTGTGTACTGTAAACTCAGCCTAGCAGAGCTTTGTTCCCTTTTCTGTCCCTCATTACATTTAAATATGACAGATTCCTGTTCACTATCTTTAGCTCTGTTACTGGCGTTCATAAGCAATTTCTTATTATGACCTCTTATCTGGAACCTCTCCCTCAAAGTCCTTGCTTACTGCTCAAAATCCTCCCATACTTACAGTTGTGGTGTGCCCTTAGGTAGTGGCCTACAGGTTATTTTTTTATTATTAATTATTTTATTTTTATTTGCCACTTATTTTTTCTCACATATATTTTTTATGATTTTATTTGAATTTACAAAAAAAAATAAATTGTAATATATTTACATTGGTGTTTGGTTTATACTTTTTTGGCTTATACCAAAGTAATTTAGCCAATCTATTTAATAGTGATGTAGAAATAGTGATTATTTTGCCAATATGCATAGTTCAATTTAGGGGAGGTGGTCAAGTCACAATGTGTTGTTGGGTTGGATGGGCTAGACCCACACACCCCATGCCAATATGCTCCATAGGTTGCTTTACTATCCCCCCCCACCCCAGGGCACTCCCATGGGGAGGAGGGACACAACATGTATTATTTTCTCTTGTTGTCACTGCGCAGTTCAGCGATGGCTGCTGTGATGATGTCATCACACTGCGTGCGTGGTGACACCGTCGTGTTACGTGCACAATGACACCGCAGCGCATGCGCGGTATGCAAGCACAATATGGTGGCTATTTAAAGCCCAGATGGAACACATGGTGACAGACCTTACTTATGCCCCACTTCCTCACTATGATCAACCAGTGACTTATATGGGATGGATTGGCTCTAGGATGGATATTACATCCACTGGCCTTAAGACCACCACAGACAACAGGATCTGATAAGCAAACAAAATCAGGTTTTTATTTCCAGTTATTGCTTCCTGTCGGCATACATGCACAACAATGAAGACTACATGACATTTCTCAGGACAATCTATCAAATGGCAACAATAGTGGACCAAGACTGTGTAATCTGTTTTGAAAGGCCACCTGTAGTCTTCATCATAAGCCCGTGTTTCAGGATAACAAGGCAGGAGCACAATTGGGTGACTTTGTCACCCTATAACAGGAAAATGCATGTACAAGGACCTTAATTTCAGTGTCATCAGATATTATTATATTGATAACTTCTGATTTAAAAATGCTGAAAAAAGTTGACATTGCATCAAAGGCTAAATTCACCTTTAAAAAAAAAATGTACAGGTGAACTGGCTCACAGCACCCTCTCCCTGTCCCCTTTGCACTGATCGATTATAATCACCTTCTCATCCTATTGGCGTAGCAATCTGCAGACTTGAAAATTTTACTATGTTACTCAATTTCCAGGGCTGTTTAGTAAAATGTTCACACGTGCAGACCATTACAGCTACTATTATTACCTACTACCTACTACCTACGACCTACTACCTACCTATGGGCAGTGCAAAAAAGTGATTATAATAGATAAATGGACTGGGGGATTGGGGAAGGCGCTGTGAGCTTGCTTACCTTTTAAAGTGATTGTAAAGGCTCCTTTTTTTGCTTCTTTTAAAATATATATATACTGTATATATATACAAACATGTTATACTTACCTCCTCCTGTACAGTTGGTTTTGCACAGAGTGGCCCGGATCCTCCTAATCTTGGGTCCCTTTTCTGCTCTCCTGGCCCCTCCCTCTGGTGAGTGCCTCCTCAGCCAGTGGCTTTCTATGGGGGCACCTGAGCCGAGTCAGAGCTCCTTATATCCATTCAGACATGGAGCCCTGGCCCTGCCCCATCTCTCCCCTGATTAGCTGACTGAATTTGATTGACAGCCGTGGGAGCCAATGGCACTGCTGCTGTGTCTCATCCTTTGGGCTAATGATTAAAGAATATATACAAAATAATACAATTTCCGATTCAAGTGGAAAAGTATTTTTTAATTTCCTCAACATTTCCGTCTTCCAAAAAAATAGAATTACGTAAGATACGTAATTCTATTTTTTGGAAGACACACATCGTCGGCGGGGTCTTGGGGGGATTAGTGAATGGACTCGGGGAAAAGAGACGTCGTTACAGGAATTCACAGAATCGACATGGTCTGTGAGGAGGACTAACCTACTCTGTGTCGTCGTCACGGTAACCGAGGGTGCCGACAGTTAGTTTAAGTCAGTCGATTAGTCCCCTCTCTACCCCGTCCCGGTCCCGAGGTAC
>BLSH010394062.1:247206-281618 GCA_018402905.1 Glandirana rugosa
CTACTAGACCACTGTCCATGAGTCCATGAGACTACCAGACCACTGTCCATGAGCCCATGAAACTACCCAACCACTGTCCATGAGCCCATGAGACTACCCAACCACTGTTCATCTCAACTCGCTTGAAGATCTTCAAGCCCAAGACGACCAAGCCGGCTTGAAGCCCTGTTTCAGGCCCAAGCCCAGGCCCGTCTTGGGTTTGAAACAGGGCCTGGGGCTTGGGGTAACTTTAGTTACCTCTGGGCCTGAAAATCCACCCGAAGTTCGGCCGAACCAGCAGAACCCGAACTTCTAGAAGTTCGCTCAACTCTACTTGTCACCAACCCATCAGAGTACCCGAGTACCTGTCACCAACCCATCAAAGTACCCGAGTACCTGTCACCAGACCATCAGAGTACCTGAGTACCTGTCACCAGATCATCAGAGTACCCGAATACCAGTCACCAGCACATCAGAGTACCGAGTACCTGTCGCCTGCCCATCAGAGTACCCGAGTACCTGTCACCTGCCCATCAGAGCACCGAACTACCTGTCACCAGCCCATCAGAGTACCTGAGTACCTGTCACCTGCCCATCAGAGTACCCGAGTACCTGTCACCTGCCCATCAGAGTACCTAAGTACCTGTCACCTGCCCATCAGAGTACCAGAGTACCTGTCACCAGCCCATCAGAGTACCTGTCACCAGCCCATCTGAGTACCCAAGTACCTGTAACCAGCCCATCAGAGTACCTGAGTACCTGCCACCTGCACATAAGAGAACCTGAGTACCTGTCACCAGCCCAGCAAAGTACCCGAATACCTGTCACCTGCCCATTAGAGTACCCGAGTACCTGTTACCAGACCATCAGCGTACCCGAGTACCTGTCACCAGACCATCAGCATACCAGAGTACCTGTCACCTGCCCATCTGAGTACCCAAGAACCTGTCACCAGCCCATCAGCGTACCCGAGTACCTGTCACCTGCCCACCTGAGTACCCGAGTACCTGTCACCTACCCACCTGATTACCCGAGTACCTGTCACCAGCCCATCAGAGTACCCATGTACCTATCACCTGCCCTTCAGATTACCCAAGTAACTGTCACCAACCCATCTGAGTAACTGAGTACCTATCTGCAGCCCATCAGAGTACCCAAGTACCCTTTACCAGTCCATCAGATTACCCGAGTACCTGTCTCCAGCCCATCAAAGTACCCAAGTACCTATCTGCAGCCCATCAGAATACCTGAGTACCTATCTGCAGCCCATCAGAGTACCCGAGTACCTATCTGCATCCCATCCTCATAAAATATACCTCGGGTGTTTGCTTTCCAAAATGGGGTCATTTTGGGGGTAATTCCACTGTCCTGGTGCTCCAGGGCCTTCAAAAGTGTGAGAGGTAGGAATGAAATTTTATGTGTAATTTATGCTCCTAGAACTTCTGACGGTGCTCCCTGCATGTTCAGCCTATGTATGTGGCCAGGGTCTGAAAAAGTCTCACACATGTGGTATCGCCATACCCGGGACAAGTAGCAGAATATATTTTGGGGGTAAGTTTTGCTATGTACATGCTATGTGTTAGAAATATCTTATAAATTGACCACTTTGTGTAAAAATAAAAGCATTTTCATTTTCTTTCCACGTTTTTCGAAGACTTGTGAAAAAAAATGAACCATTCAAAAGACTCATAATGCCTCATAGAATATACGTTGGGGTGTTTGCTTTCTAAAATGGGGTCATTTTGTGGGTAATTACATTGTCCTGGTGCTCCAGGGCCTTCAAAAGTGTAATATGTGGTTAGGAAATAAGTGAGACCTCACTTAGAATACTGTGTCCAGTTCTGGAGACCACACTTACAAAAAGATATTGATAAGATAGAACGAGTTCAGAGACAGGTAACAAAAATGGTGAAAGGTCTGGGGGATAAAACATATCAAGAGCGACTTCAGGAACTTAATATGTACAGTCTGGAGGAAAGAAGGGAGAGGGGAGACATGATTGAAACCTTTAAATACATCAAGGGGGTGAATAAGGTTCAGGAGGGCAGTCTTTTCAATATGAAACCAAAATCAAGAACACGGGGACATGACCTCAAACTAACTGGGGGGAAGTTCAAAACTAATCTTAGAAAGTATTATTTTACTGAAAGGGTGGTTGATGATTGGAATAAACTACCAACAGAGGTTGTGAGACAGTCAACAGTAAATGGCTTCAAACATGCTTGGGATAAACATAAATCCATAGTCAGACAACAAGGTTAATGTAAAATAAATAAAAAAAATAAAAAGGGGCAGACTCAATGGACCACTCAGTCTTTTTCTGCCGTCACTTTTCTATGTTTCTATGTTTCTATGAAATTAGATGTGAAATTTCTGCTCCTAGAATGCCTGACGGTGCTCCCTGCATGTTGGACCTCTCTATGTGACCAGGCTTTGTAAATGTCTCACACATGTGGTATCGCCATACTCGGGATGAGTAGCATAATATATTTTGGGGAGTAATTTTTGCTATGTGCATATTGAGTGTTAGAAATATCTTATAAATTGACCACTTTGTGTAAAAATAAAAGCGTTTTCATTTTCTTTCCACGTTTTTAGAAGACTTATGGAAAAAAATTAACCATTCAAAAGACTTATAATGCCTCATAGATTATACGCGGGGTGTTTGCTTTCCAAAATGGGGTAATTTTGTGGGTAATTCCATTGTCCTGGTGCTCCAGGGCCTTCGAAAATGTAATAGGTCGTTAGGAAATTAGATGTGAAATTCTGCTCCCTAGAAAGCACCCTGCATGTTGGACCTCTCTATGTGGACAGGCTGTGAAAAAGTCTCACACATGTGGTATCGCCATACTTGGGCAAAGTAGCAGAATGTATTTTGGGGTGTAATTGGAAGTATGCATATGCTGTGTGTGAGAAATAACTTGTTGTTATGACAATTTTGTGCAAAAAAAAAATAAATAATTTCTTAATTTTGCCAAGAATTGTGGGAAAAAAGTACAACTTCAAAAAACTTGCCATGCCTCTTACTAAATACCTTGGAATGTCTAATTTTCAAAATGGGGTAATTTGGGCGGTATTTGTACATTCCTGACATTTCAGGGCCTCAAGAAATGAGATAGGCCATCAGTGCATCAGGTGTGATGAATTTTCAATGATTGGCACCATAGCTTGTAGACTCTATAACTTTCACACAGACCAAATAATATACACTTATTTGAGTTATTTTTACCAAAGATAGGTAGCAGTATAGGTTTTGGCCCAAATGCATGAACAAAAAATACTTATTTGCAAAATGTTATCACAGAAACAAAAAAAAGTGGGTTTTTTTTTCAAAATTTTCGCAATTTTTTAACTTATGTCGCAAAAAAAATAAAATCCCAGAGGTTTTCAAATACCATCAAAAGAAAGCTCTATTTGTGTAAAAAAAAATATATAAAAATGTTGTTTGGGTACAATGTAGCATGAGAGAGTAATTGTCATTCAAAGTGTGAGAGTGCTGAAAGCTGAAAATTGGTCTGTGCAGGAAGGGGGTATAAATGTCCTGTATTGAAATAGTTAAGCATGGGCTGCCTTAAGTCAATGTATGCAAACTTTTGCCATATCGTTAATGCGTGTACATTAATGTACCCAAACTGGATGCTTTAGTGTGAATGAACCCTCAATGATCTCCCCATAACTCTGTCAGATGCATATGCACATTGTTTTTATTTTTATTACCTGCGTATAACCAATTCTATTCTGAGATGAGCATGTAATGTAGTGGGATCTATCCATGCTCTGATCCCACTTGAGCTGACTATTAAATAACTTGATGCTTGGGGTCGACAAAAAATTTGAGAGGGTATTCAATACTGCATACTATTTTTATTTTGTTGTTCTCTTAGCTACAAGTAATGTAGATAAAGTGTTAATTTGTATATTATTGTATTAGCTCCTTTTCCACCATGTTCTACAACATCCTGTTTTTTTCTTAAAGCACCGTACACACGGGTGCGACGGTCGTATGCCCGGACGTCCAAAATCATATGTTGGCTGTTGTATCTTGCGTACTGACATGCACTAAGTGATCGTACAACCAAGCCTAACGTAGTGACTTGTTAAGAGCGAATAACGAGGAAGTTCAGGTGCATGTGATTTGTGAATTAGGAACGTAGGTTTCCCAGAACGGACACTTCTGGGCATTCCTGACTTATGAGCATGCCTGTTTTGCACGTACAACTTTGTTGGACCAACTTCTCTGTACACACGATACAACAGTCATACAACCGCTTGTTGTACAACCAAAGTTGTCTAGTCTGCTCATCCAACTTCAGTTGTACAACCGTTGTATGACGGCTGTTGTAATTGTGCGTACTAACAATCAGATGATCGTACAACAAGCTGGTTTTATGACCGTTGTTGTACAACCATTGTACTGCGTGTACAGGGCTTTAGAACAAGCTCTTATTTAAAAGAAAGGCAGAGTAGTTCAAATGTAAACATTCTTATAGTCATCTGTTATTGTTTATAGAAATGCTGGTCTTGTTCTGCTCGATTAATACATTCCCTTTTTATTATTTGTCTTAGCCTCTTCATACTTCACAAAGTATGGAATTGCCTCGCGTATTGTAGGTAATTTATCAGCAAAAAGAATCTGCTGCAATAAAGGTATTGTTATTTAATATCATCACTGTCTCAATAATATTACTGCAGGGAGGCTGTGCTACAGTGCCTGCCGTGCGCACCATCACTCTGCAATACTGCATCTCTTTCCAGACCAATAAAAACATAGATAATTAGGTGTCATATCCAGATATAACTAGCTGAGTAACAGAGTGCGGAGAAGGTGTCCTGTAGCTTATACACAGCACACAGCTCAACTTGACAGTATGGCAGAGAATGCTGCTGCAGGTTTAGCTCTAAAGAGTAACCACAAAGTATGGCTTCCATTCCGTGATTTGTAGGACACCTGCCGAAAGGACCTTAACCCCTTCATGACCAAGGGTATTTCCCACATACCTTTGTGACCACAGAAAATTTTGTCTTTGCCGTGTGTAGATTCAACTGCTACTTACTTTATAACATTTTATGTATTAGCATATACAGTATTTTTTTCTTTTTTTTATGAAATTTTAGTATAGCAACAAAGGAAGGCAGAGAGACAAAGTAGGATATTGTACACTTTTTTTGTTACATGATCCCCCCAACAAATCAGACTTTTCTGTCACCGGCAACTTTTGATCGACTCCTAGAACTGCTTTTATCTGGAAACTTTTGAAGTGTTAATAAACCCAAAAACAAAAATGTATTATATGTCAGCATATCAATCCTCAATGTGTTTTTTTTTTTTAATTAGGCAAGGCACAGGAAATAGCAGTGACGTCAGCACGCCCGTGGAGGGTGTAGGACGGATTGTGTCTATTTCAATGCTTGTTTTTATACTCGCTGCTGTAAGTAAATTTTAACCGCTTTCCAACCAGATGCTGTCGTTTCATCGGCTCTATTGTGCAGATCGCCATAGCTGTACGGCGGTGCTTTATGAGACTGTAGGGGGCTCGCAAGTGTGTGCCCCCAGAAGTGTGTGCGCGTGCCCCCTGCATATCTCTGGAGCGCTCCTCAAAGGGCCAGAACGGAGATCTATTGATGTAAACGAACAGATCCCCGTTCTGACAGGGAAGTGGAGAGAGATCTGCTGTTCCCAGTGATCGGAAGCAGCTTTATCACTCCACCCCCAGTCACTACAGTCCCCTCTACATTTAGAAACCCTTACCTAGCACTGATCGCCCCCTAGTGTTAACCCCTTCTCTGCCAATGAGATTTATACAGTAATCAGTGGCTATTTTTAGCTCTGATCGCTGTATAAATGTCAGTGATCCCAAAAGAAGTGTCAAAAGTGTCCGATCTGTCCGTCGCAATATCGCAGTCCCGACAAAAATCGCAGATTGCCCCTATTACTAGTAAAAAAAATAAAAAAAAAATAAAAATGCCATAAATCTATTCCAATAGTTTGTCACTGCTGGAGAGCGATTGTGGGTGGCTGGCGGACATCGAGTCCATCCCGCCCACTAATTGGCTCCCCAGCTAGCGTGGGGGCGCGCCCACAATACTCCCTTCTGTGCCTGCCATCAGGTGATGGCAGTTCGTGCAGGAGAGCCATGTTGCTGCCGTCAATCCACGGCGGGCGGTCGGCAACTGGTTAAGGGCTGGTGTCAAGACACTTATGAGATCCTTCAGAATTTATTGACACATTTATTTGACATGTGGTTGACCCCCTTCTCACCTGCATTTGACCTATTTCAAGCAGGTTTTCATCCTATAGACTTGAATGGGAATTCAAAATGTTCTTGAGCTGATCAAAATCCTGTTGACACAGGCCCTTGTTATAATCCTCACCAATTTGTACCATGCATTAGGACAGAACAATGTGACAAAAGAAGCACTCCATAATACTATGCTACATTTCAGGTCAATGGTTTCTAAAAAGCTGGAGATAAAGAAGGTGAACTTGTTGCACGTATCATAAAGTCTCTGGTGCTGCTTTTCCATGTCAAATTTGTTTATTGTTTTGAATAAAATAAAGCAGAACAATCTGAATTTTACAAGGTACATATTCAAAAGGTAACAAACTAATTACTTAGACAAATAAAAAAATTAATGCATCAAATAGACCCTCAAAGTCAAACGTCAAAAATGTCATATTATTGAAAACAAGGAGAAAGGTAGACTGTTTGACTGTCAAGCTTAAAAACAAGGTAATTAATAAATCAGTAAAGCAAAAGTACATTTCAATGGCTTTGGAGAACAACCCTGTGAGTACCACATAAGAACTATTAAAATGGAAAGGGTCATAAAAAAAGAGTAAGAGGACAGAAGAAGTAAAGAAAAGGGAAAAATACAGTGGGAGTAAAGGGTAAATTTGACAGAGGTAGATCAGCTTCAACTGAATGAAAGGTGATGAAAGGGTAAATGAAGTATTATTATTACCATGGCATTAGTAAAGTGTTATCAAAGTCTGGAGGTAAATATTGTTTAACCTAAGGTAACCAAAGCTTTTCAAATTTGCAGATCTGATCACTCTCAATTGCTTCCATTTTAGCATGGACAAGGGCTCTATTGGTTCTGTGAATGGTTTCAGCTACAATCAGATTTTGAGCTTTCCATGCCTTAGCTACGGTTTGTTTTGCGGCTGCCAAGAGCTGTAAAAGAAGACAAAATTGATTCTGTGTAATTCCGTCTGGTTTTAGATTCAACAGAGCTATAGCAGGATTACGTTGTTTGGAAGTTTTGAACATTTTAGAAGCTAAATCAAAAACTACCTTTCAGGGGGGGGGGGCGTGACTGGACGTCGGTGTGAGCGACGCACAACAGCAGAGCTCCGCCGAGGACGGGAGACACAGGGTGAGAAACCTAAATACCCCATCCACATCAGCCACATCACCTGCATCACTTTGAGCCCAAAATCGGGCAAATAGGTGCACATCCTCCGCACAGCCAGAAATTTAGGCCGTGGCTTTGCGGCCTACCACAGCCAGAACAAACAGCACTTCGAGCAGCGATACACACCAGCTACTAAACGGCTAGCACCTCACACAAAAGACCAATACCATCACCTCCATAGGCCCTGGGAGCTACCCAGTAAGGAATATCTGGCATTTGCTGGCACTAACCATAACAGACTCAAATAGGGCCTTGCTTACACTACGCAAGGCCGCGGTCTTACTGAGGCCTAAGAACACTCTCACAGCAGCCATATTACCACACCCAGGGCCTACAGCAATACAACTAACGAATTACAGGTGCAGCTTGCGAACCCTAATTGGGTCTGAATAGCAACCTATACTATCAATTGCCCAAAATACTATACCCGGCCCTAGGGGGCACACAAAAAACCGCATGAGTGCATAAAAACCTACTTTCCCCAGAAGAATGGCATATCCACGAGGCCCAGCCATTTCTTACTACAAATCTGCTGTGTATTGCATTCCCTTCTACACTTGGGATCATGTCCCGCAGACATAGAGAAGAACCGACACTTCAAAAACTGTCCCAATTTTTCAACCCAACATGTAAAGACTCTACATTGAACAATAACCGGAATTTCCATGTGCATCCCACAGGTGGACCCCTAGCTGCAGCTATGTTTGTGTTTCCCCACACAGATCTGGCAGGGACCGAACACACGGAAAACGTAGGGGAATCACCACCCGTGACTCCCGATACAAGAAGCCCAGCAAAATCTCGTCCAAGACGAGCCTCCCTATCCGAGGAGCACAACGAGCCGGAAATGGAGGTAAGCGAGTCTCACCCTCTCTCTGACAACAAAGTTGTAGACCCCATTGCATCATTCCCCACAGTAGGCCAACCTATGTCGGATGTCACAATGAAAGATATGTTACTTTCTCTTAGATCATCTCTACAAGCAGACATGCAAGCATGTTTTAAACAACAAGCTGCAGAAGTACAAGCCCTAGGAGAAAGAGTCAGTTACTTAGAAGACTCAGTGAGTGCCTGCACGGAATCATTTAACAACATGGTAGACGCAGATACAGTACACTCGGACGAAATCACTTGGCTAAAATCAAAAGTAGCAGACCTGGAAGACCGGTCCAGGCGTAATAACGTAAAATTAAGGGGGATTCTGGAGTCGATCCAACATACCCAACTCCCTCACTTTGTGCATGACTTGTTCAAATCGGTCGCTCCAGACCTCCAACCAGCAGACCTCACTATAGACCGCATACATAGAATCCCAAAACCCTCTTTCTTACCACAAAAGATACCTAGGGACGTCCTCCTACGGATGCACTACTTTCAAGCAAAAGAGACAATTATTTCGGCCTTCCGTAAAAAAGATCTCCTACCTGATAAGGCAAGGGATATACAAGTTCTACCTGATTTCTCCGCCCACACTCTTGCAGAGACGAAAAAATCTGCTGTCAATCACTAAAGCACTCAGGAACCACGATATAGGCTACCAATGGAAATACCCGGCCACACTCAAAATTGTACGGGAAGGCTCCACATCTATAGTCAACAACATGCAAGAAGGTTTAAGCCTACTTAAAGACTGGAATATTATCCCAGTAGAGCCTCCAAACCCTCCTAACCCTAAACCCCCTCGCTCCCTTCATCATCAAAAAGGGGAGTGGACTAGGGTCGTAGGCAAGCGGAACTCTAAAAAACAACTCTAGCTGGGCTACATTAACTAACACTACAATAGACAAGCCGTTCTCCCTGGAGAAGTAACTCCTTCAGTGGAATATAAGATATGTTCCTCCATCTTTCCTTCGCAAATTCTGCAGCACAGCTGCACATTGTCCCTCGGGACCATTTTCTTATGTTTAGGATTTTATTTTTGTTCATGTTCATTCACGGTCAGTCGCCCTACAGGTCTAATTTGCTTAATTCTACTACCAAAGCATCAAACACTTTGCATCTTTCTATGCGATCATCAAGGCACCTACCACTAGCTTACGCCTTCCTCCCAAGCCACGATAGACTCTTACCAAACACTATCGCTTCAACTGGAGCGTCGACCCTCAGGAGTTTCCCCGAGCAAATTCGACCAAAACATATAAGAAAGAAGGTTTTCATCATGATCAAATCTTACCAGAACTTTGATGTCCATTAAGCTAATATCAATAAATGCCCGGGGCTTAAACCACCCAGCCAAACGCTTTTCTATATGGAAAGAAGCTACCAAATCCAAAGCGGATATTGTGATTGTGCAAGAAACACATTTTAAGACAGACGATGCTCCTCCATTTCACCACAGAGACTTCTCCCATGTTTTTTCTGCCAGCTATAAGTAAAAAAAAAGAGGAGTCCTCATTGCTATTAAGAATACTGTCTCTTTTAAACTGCACTCGAAGATGTTGGACGAGGGAGGTAGATACGCAATCTTAGTATGTACTATAAACAATAGACTATACACCATTGTAGGGGTATATGCACCCAACACCAGACAAGGCAAATTTTTTCTCAAGTTATTTAAACATATAACTAATTCCAAAAAATGAGAACTGATAATAAGTGGGGACATGAACTCTGTCATAGATCCAAAACTAGACTCAACAACCAGTAAAAAACATCGAACCTCCCTCCTATCCAACATCTTGCAGAGTGAGGATGTCTACGAAACATGGCGCTGTGTACATGCATCAGAACGTGACTACACGTATTATTCCCCTAGGTATAAGTCATATTCAAGATTAGATCATTTTTTTGTTGATAAATGGATGTTACAACGGATAACTTCCTCCGAGATTGAGGACATTACGTGGTCCGACCACGCGGTTATTTCTATTTCAATCTCGGAGAAAGGCAGCTGTGGATCTGTCTCACCTTGGAAATGTAATAACAAATTTATCAAAGATAAACCCAGCAGAGACCTATTCACACAGCAGTTGAAAGAATATTTCATCATTAACAATACCCCCGACGCTAACATCTTTACGGTATGGAACGCGCACAAGGCAGTTCATAGAGGTATCATGATTCAACAAGGGGCCCGAGTCAAACGTTTGAGAAACTCCAACTAGACACGACACTGAACAACCTACGGGTACTAGAACAAGCCAATAAAAACAATCCAAACCCAGAAACAGCGTCTAAATTGGCCACTACACGTTTGGAATTACGCTCTTTATTACAGGAGGACCATGACTTTATGCTTAGCAGGCTTAGAATGAAGTATTACTCTTCCCACAACAAAGCGGAAAAATTCCTAGCCTCACGCTTAAAAGCCCGCAGGATCAAGGCTAAGATCCCCTTCCTCTATCACCCCATAACTAAAAAGAAACATATTAATCCCCAGCGAATAGCAGATGCGTTTGCGGACTATTACGACTCTTTATATAATTTAAAAGATAACAGTCCCCCCCCCCCCCGAGTCCCACGACAGACAACATTGTGTCTTTTCTCGATAAAATTGAATTACCAAAACTTACCACCACAGACTTAGAAACCTTAAACAAACCGTTCTCCCCAGAGGAAATAGTGAAAATAATAAATCCCCAGGCCCAGATGGGTTTAGCAATGAATATTACCACACATATACTGAAATTCTCACTCCACACCTGGCAAAACTGTTTAATACAGCAGCAGGGGGAGTGGCATTTCCTGCAGATATGCTTCAGGCACATATTATCATGCTCCCTAAACCTGGAAAAGACCCTGAAACCCCCCCTAAATTTAAACCCATCTAACTGCTTAACACAGATATTAAACTATACGCCAAAACGCTCGCACAAAGATTAAAAAACATTCTCCCAGGTTTGATTCAACCAGATCAATACGCGTTTGTAATTGGTAGACAGGCCTCAGACGCTACGAGGCGTGTACTCAATGTGCTGCAGTTTGCGGAGCGCGGTTGGACGCCTTCTCTGCTGCTTTCTATAGATGCGGAGAAGGCGTTCGACCGAGTCCACTGGGGATACATGTCCCCTGTGCTACACAGGTTCGGATTCCAGGGCCCAATCCAATCAGCCATAGCAGCACTCTATTCCTCTCCATCTGCCCAGGTGTACACAGCAGGGATGTTGTCCAAACCTGTCCGCATCACAAACGGTACAAGACAGGGGTGCCCACTATCCCCGACAATATTCAACTTAATGATCGAGCCACTGGCGGAAAGAATCCATTCTCACCCTCTGATATCAGGTTACAGGCCCCATGTAATAAACTTGTTTGCAGACGATATCATACTCATGTTGACGAACCTCCAAATCTCCTTACCACAGGTACATGAAATTCTTACTGAATTTAGCAACCTTTCCTATTATAAAGTCAACCACTCTAAATCCCTGATTATGATCCTTGGCTTTCCCACCCGAAATGCACCGTCAAAGCCTAATTCCCTGAAATCATTCACTGACAGATTGGAACACTGGTACCCCCCCTTACCCTTTCCCTCCCCCGACTGGTATTACTCTCAGAGCTGCATTAACGGCTATACCCACCAAGCTGTATGATATACCTATCCAGTCATCCAAGATGGTTCACTGGGTAATAGCATTACTCCATACTATTGTGACCAGTCGGAACATCTGTGTGCTATTTGTACTGAGCATGTTGTTACTCTGTAATACTACATTTCTTAATAAAAACTATTGAAAATAAATCCCTGATTATGGACCTTAATATCCCCAAACCAATAGCCAATAAACTAAAGGAGAGCATGCCGTACACCTGGACAGAAACAGGATTCTCATACCTAGGCATAAAAATAACACAGAAAAGCGACTCTCTGGCCGAAAACAATTACAAACCGTTAATTACAAAAATAGAGAAGGAACTAAAACAAATGGGGCAGACAGAGATATCATGGGTCGGGAGACTGGCTGCCTACAAAATGATGATACTTGTGCAAATTCTGTACATCTTTAGGACACTACACGTCCCCCCACAACAACACCATATGAGCCTCTTGAGCTCTCAGTTGAAGAGAATGGTATGGCAGGGGAAAAGAGCACCATGCGCACATAGTCATCTAATTAAACATAGAACAGCTGGGGGAATGGGGATGATAGACCCGAAGGACTATTATTCAGCAGTACAATTAAATAATTTAAAATTTTGGTTTAATACCCAAGTAGAACCATTATGGCTAGAAATCAAAAAAAAACTCTCAACAAAACCTCCAACCCTTGTGATTTATTGTTCGCAGACTCTTGGATCAAACTCAATACCTCTAATATACCTCTAACCTCCAAAGCCTCTTTAATGGCCTGGAGAACACTGTGGGACACACCAGTTGAACATCTCCACTCAATTAAAATGAAAGTGCCACTCACCACACTAGAACATCTAATCCCGGACATTAACGTCCAAAACTGGAGTAGATACAACATACATTGGGTGGATGTTATAATCCTAGGGGGTGAACCCAAAACCCCCAACACAATGATAAAAGAGTATAATCTACCCCACCACACATTTTTCACACTGTATCGTATATATAATTTCTTGCGCAACTCCCCTCCACCCTCTATTCATATTCATAACAAGATTTGGCAGTATTATGTTGACACTTCCAAATCTTCTAAATGAACTTCTCTTATACATAACATACTACAGGATAAACAGACACTCACCAAAACTAAACCCATGATAAAATGGGAAATGGATTTCTCTGAACAACAATGGTCCATGGCCATTCGCTATGGACAAATCATAAAGCACTGTGCCAACTACTGGCAATTTGCACTTAAAGTAACACTTAGATGGTATCTGACCCCTAGTAGGTTAGCAAAAATGTATGACTCAAGCTCTTCTTTATGCTGACGTGGATGCGGTGACCAGGGCAACATAATGCACATACTATGGACATGTCGTAGCATTCGAAGCTTCTGGAGGAAAATATTCCAAATTATATCTGAAATAACAGGGATACTAACACCGACATGCCCAGCTTTGGCTATACTGAACCTGGGCATCGAGAAATTCCCAACCCGATTTTGAGGGATTATTGCCAACATCCTCCTATCTGCTAAACTAACAATCACCAGGCTCTGGAAACAATCACAGGCCCCAAATCCTTCAGAGGCTATCACTGCTACGCACACCCATTTCATACACAAAAAAGCTATTGCATTTCAGCAAAAAACCTTCCGCTCCTTTGAAAATGTATGGAAGCCTTGGGAAGAATAGTACCATATTGAACCCACTAGACAAGTTAACTAACTTTAGGGCTGAATATTGTACCCTCCTTCTCTTATATAAGGCCTTGTTTCAACCGTGATCTCTATAACAAACATGTTTTAATGATGGATCTATTATACTCAAAGACCCATATGTACTACTGTTCGGTTAGCACTGACCCTAACGTACTAGACTGTACATGTTTAAGTGTTCAGTTATGTGTTCATGTACTATATACCTACTGACTAAAAGTCATCCTACATCTTTGTGAACTTATTGATCTCTTAAAGTGGTGGCTGCGTCCGCTAGCACATGCAAGATGTACAATTTATTTTTCTGTCAAAACTTAATAAAAAATTTTAAAGAGAAAAAAAAACTACCTTTCAAAATTTTTGGGCTATTGGACAATCCCACCATATATGGAGGTGAGTGCCAGGATCTGAACAGCTGTGAAAACAAGCTGCAGGGTAATTGTGAGCATATATTTCGCTATCCTAGCAGGAACTAAATTCTGGTGCTGCTTTTCAATTAATGCTCAGAAGCTGTTAGAAGCTGTTAGAAGTAGACAAGCCCACAAAGCAGATGTACCATTACAGGAAGGAGGGAGGCTTAGAAAATGCACTGCTGTTGTTCAGGTGGAATTCAAGACAAAAGATAAATATTTCCAGGAACCTGCTTAGGCACTATTACCATGTCTAAATATTCCCTATAACTTAGGTATAGTTGAAGCTACAAGTCATACTTGTGTGGGACCTGTAACATAAAAAAGAATGTATGTGCACAGATTGTGGACATGCTAAATTCTAGATAAATGCTGTCAAGGTTGACAGGAATAGGAAAGCAGTTTTGTCATGAGATAATTAACAAGAATACCATTGTTAAAGAGGAGTTTCAGTCAATTCTGCAAAAATGAAAAGTCAGCAGCTAGAAAAAGTGTAGTTGTTGACTTTTAATAATCAGATTCCTTGTGGCTTCTCAGTAGGCTGCCCACCGTGCATGTGTGAGCCGAGTTGTGCTTTGTAAATGGTTCTGCAGCCTCCTGGAACCTGTGACATGTGTCACAAGGTTATAGATAGGAAGCAGGGGAGAAGAACTTCTGTTGGATCCACTGTGGAGATCCTACCAGTGGGGTGGGTACTTGTCAAAACCAGGTACCTGGTTCCCCCCTAAAAAAAAAAAAAAAAAAAAAATAATCCAAATGTGGAAGAGGATGGGAGGGAGGAGGAGGAAAAGCAGAACGTCTACTTTTGGGTGAAGTTCCACTTTAACCTCCTACTGAAAATTTCAGTTGCCTTGCTGTAATGCTGATTATGGATTTAATGCTTCCTATGTCATTGACCTGAAGCAAACATTAAACATAGAAACTTACATCCACTTACATCAAGGATTGTCAGAATCATGATGAAGGAAAGCCAGTACTAGAGTTGAGCAAACCCGAACTGTAAAATTTGGGGTTGTCCGTTTCCCAAACCCGGACATTTGAGAAAAAGTCTGGGTTCAGGTTCGGGGATTGGGTATTTTTTTGCACCTTTTGAATAGCTGCAGGGCAGCCAATCAACAAGAGTTTCACTCGTTTGCCCTTAGAAGCCATCACAGCCATGCCTAATAATGGCATGGCTGTGATTGGCCAGTGCATCATGTGACCCAGCCTCTATATAAGCTGGAGTCACGTAGCTAGTGTAGGGAGAGGATCCTGCTGCTGTGAGGGACAGATTAGCTTTATAAAATCATCTCATACTAGTGTAGGGAGAGGATGCTGCTGCTGGTGTGAGGGACAGATTAGCGCTAGAAAATCATCTCATACTAGTGTAGGGAGAGGACGCTGCTGCTGGTGTGAGGGACAGATTAGCGTTAGAAAATAATTTCATACTAGTGTAGGGAGAGGATGCTGCTGCTGCTGTGAGGGACAGATTAGCTTTAGAAAATCTGTTAAAAACAGCAATCTATTGGTGGGTGGGTGCTAGAGGAGATTTTTGTTTGCTAGAGTACATTTTGTTTGCTAAGCAAAGTGCCTCATATAAAACCTAAGCAATTTTTCTGTTTGTTAGGTGGGCGACTGCTGCCATTTTTGCAAGTGCAGTGCACTTGCAACTGCTTGTGTGTCAGGGACACTACTTCAATCGTGTTCTGTTAGTTCAGTTGGCAACATTTTGGCATATTTAAATACTGCTTTTACATTGCAGTTAGAAAAATTAAAAAAATGTTTTTTTTTTTTTTTGTGCAAAATATTACATTTGCGCCAATGGGGCATTTCTTGCACAAAATTAAAAAGTACGTCTACATTGCTGGTTTAAAAAAAAATATTCTAAATACAACATTTGCGGCCAGTGGTGCATTTCTTGCACAAAATAAAAAGTGCGTCTACATTGCTGGTTTTAAAAAAAAAATATTCTAAATACTACATTTACGGCCAGTGGTGCATTTCTTGCACAAAAATAAAAAGTGCGTCTACATTGCTGGTTTTGAAAAAAAAAATTCTAAATACTACATTTGCGGCCAGCGGTGCATTTTTTGCACAAAAATAAAAAGTGCATCTACATTGTTGGTTTAAAAAAAAAAAGAATAATAACTTATTATTTTTTTTTATTATTATTAATAAATAGTGCTACATAGTACATTTGCACCTTGCTGTGCATTTCTTGAACAAAATTAAAAAGTGCGTCTACATTGCTGGTATAAAAAGAAAGAAAAATTCTAAATACTACATTTGCGGACAGCGGTGCATTTCTTGCACAAAATTAAAAAGTGCGTCTACATTGCTGGTTTAAAAATAAAAAAAGAATAATAATTTATTATTCTTTTTTTTTATTATTAATAAATAGTGCTACATAGTACATTTGCATCTTGCTGTGCATTTCTTGCACAAAATTGCACATTGCCGGTTTAAAAAATAATATAAATTTGTGCTAAATAGTACATTTGCATCCAGAATGAGGAGAGCATCAAATAAGGGACGTGGTCATGGTGCTGCTGGTGTTGGTGGTGTTGGTGAAGCTCCTGTTGCAAGGAGAGGACGTGGTCGATCTGTGCCAGCTACATGCACAAGTGAAACACCTTCCTCAGGTGCGAGTAGCCGACAGAACCTTCAATGTTATATGGTAGGCCTGAATGCCGCTCAACGAATGGCGAGGCCAGAACAAGTACAGGCGATAGTAGATTGGGTGGCTGACAATGCCTCCAGCTCCTTCACATTGTCTCCCACCCGGTCTCTTGCTGAAAGCTCAGAGTTGGCACCTAAAACCCATGGCCATCTGTCTTTCACCTCAGCCCCTTGTAAATCAACCAAGCTGTCTGCACCCCAAGTCATACAGCAGTCTCTTATGCTTTTTGATGACTCTGCTGGTGTGCTTTCCTTGGGCCATCCACATAGCCCTGCCCCAGAAGTGGAAGACATTGAGTGCACCGATGCCCAACCACTTCTGTTTCAGGATGAGGACATGGAAACACCACCGCAGCACGTCTCTGATGATGACGAAACACAGGTGCCAGCTGCTGCGGCTTTCTACAGTGTGCAGACTGACAAGGAGGGCAGTGGGAAGAGTGGGTGGAAGATGATGTGGAGGATGATGTCATGCGAGTTACATGTGCAGTTTGGAGGAAGAGGTGGTGGTCGCACAGAGGCACCAGCACAACAAAAGAGGAAGCAGGTTGCAAAAGCGGAGCGACCATCTCCTAGACAGTACGCCTGCTACTACCCACCGCACCCAGGGACCTAGCACACAAAAGGCAGCTCAAAGGAGTTCCCTGGCTTGGCGGTTCTTCAGACAATGTGCTGACGACAAGACACGAGTGGTTTGCACGCTGTGAAATCAGAACCTGAAGCGAGGCATAAATGTTCTAAACCTGAGCACAACCTACATGACCAGGCATCTACATGCAAAGCACGAGCTGCAGTGGAATAAGCACCTTAACATCCAAGAAAGGTCTCGGGCTCCTCCTGCTTCCTCTTCTGCTGCCTTGGCCTCTTCCTCCACCTCTACAGTGCCAGTGTCACCTGCCACCCAGCAAACAGATGATGTGACAGCAACGCCACCATGTCCGCCACTGTCCCCAAGCATTTCCACATGGTCTCATGGAAGCTTACAGCTGTCCATCAACCAAACACTGGAGAGAAAGAGAAAGTACCCCCCTCCCCACCCGCGATCTCTGGTCCTGAATGCCAGCATTTCAAAATTCCTGGCCTTTGAAATGCTGTCATTCCGTCTGGTGGGCATGAACAGTTTTAAAAACCTGATGGCGGTGGCTGTTCCCTGCCACCACTACTTTTCCAGGCAAGCCATTCCTTCCCTGCACAAACAAGTCGGGGACACGATCAAGTGTGCACTGCGCAACGCCATCTGTGGCAAGGTCCACATAACTACTGATACGTGGACTAGTAAGCACGGGCAGGGATGCTATATTTCACTAACTGCACACTGAGCAAATGTAGTGGCGGGAGGGCCTGAGGCGGATAGCAGTTTGGCGCATGTCCTTCCTCCACCGAGGATTGCAGGGCATTTCTCTTTGCTTCCTGTTGCCTCCTCCTCCTACTCCGCTTCCTCCTCCTCTACCACCTCCTCATCCGGTCAGCATAACACCTTCACCACCAACTTCAGCACATCCAGGGGTAAATGACAGCAGGCTGTTTTAAAACTGATATGTTTGGGGGATAAACCACACACTGCGCAGGAGTTGTGGATGGGAGAAATCATGTAGCATGTGCTGAATTTGGTGGTGCGGAAATTTCTAAAAAACTACCCGGATATGTCAGAGCTGCTGCAGAAAGTGCGGGCCGTCTGTGCACGCTTTTGGCGTTCTCATCCTGCTGCTGCTTGCCTGTCTGCGCTGCAGCGGAACTTTGGCCTTCCCGCTCACCGCCTCCTATGCGATGTGCCCACAAGGTGGAACTCCACCTTTCACATACTTGGTTGACTGTGCTAGCAGCAGCAGGCAATAGTGGAGTTTCAGCTGCAGAACACACGGGTCAGTCACTCTGCGGAACAGCACCACTTCTCCACCAACGAGTGGGCCTCCATGCGAGACCTGTGTATCATATTGCAGTGTTTCGGGTACTCCTCCAACATGGCCAGTGCCGATGACACTGTTCTCAGCATTACTATCCCACTTCTATGTCTCCTTGAAAAAACACTTCAGGCGATGATGGAAGAGGATGTGGCACAGGAGGAAGAGGGGTCATTTCCATGGTTATCAGGCCAGTCATTTGGCTCAGAGGGTGGGTTCCTGCACCAGCATAGGCCAGGTAAAAAATTTTCAAGCCAGGGCACAGTTCTGGAGGATGAGGACCGCCAACCCCCCTTTATATTTAGGAAGTTGTAGTGATCTTAGTCATATTCTGGGCTGTCTCTTTTTCCATATAAGTTCTCTGAAGAGCCCTTCTACTCTTTTAAACCATACCCCCGAGATCCATATTGGTGCATTATGCAAAATATATTGTAATTGGGGCATCCAGATCAATTTAAGACTTTTAGACTACACCGACCCACTATCGACAAGGGCAAACGCTTCCAGATCTTACATTTCCTCTTGAATACATTTAGCAGTGGTTCCAAATTATTTTCAATATATAGATTGGGGTCCACAGATATTTTCACCCCCAGGTACTTAAAGCACTCTACTATCTGAAGCTGTCCAATATTATCTGGCAGCTCTTGGCTCATATCGCCAAGCGGGAGAAGGGTAGATTTCTCCCAGTTCATGAAGAGCCCCGAAAATGTTCCAAATTTTTGCATAATCTCTATCCCTGCTGCTAACGTATAGTTTGTGTCACCTAGATACAAGAGTATGTCATCTGCATATAGTGAGATCTTTTCTTCCTGCATCCCTCGCTTAAAGCCCTTTACATCTTCTGCTGCTCTTTTGGCAATGGCCAGGGGCTCCATGGCCAGGGCAAAGAGCAGGGGGGAAGTGGTCACCCCTGTCTTGTGCCCCGAGACAGCGGGAAATACTCCGAAACCTCCCCCCTGATCTTCACCCTCGCCTTTGGTTCCGTGTACAGTAACTTCACCCATTTTACAAAGGTTGAACCAATACCAAAGGTCTCCAATATTCTCCATAGGTATTTGCATTCGATGCTGTCAAATGCTTTGACAGCATCGAGAGATAGTACTGCTCCTGTTCTCATTCCCTCTACTGGTATCTGTAAATTTAGTAATAGTCTTCTTATATTTAATGATGTTACTCTAACGGGGATAAAACCACATTGGTCTGGATGGATCAATGTATGGATTATGGATTATTTTACTCAATCTACCAGCCAAAACTTTGGCTAGTAGTTTGATATCTGCACAGAGCAGCGAGATTGGTCTATAAGATGTAGGTAATAGTGGGCCTTTCCCCTCTTTTGGTATCACTACAATTGTGGCTTCTGTCATTGATGTTGGCAACCTGCCTCCTTCCAGTGCTTCATTCAGTACCTGTAGCAGCTCAGGGAGTAATATTTCCCTATATTCCTCATAAACTTCGCTCGGTAACCCATCTGGGCCCAGATGGCCTTGTGTCTCTATACCCTTAATAATATAAATATAAGTATTGTCCTATTTTTCTACAAATTTACAGAGACCCCTCGTTTTTTCCCAGCCAGGCTGCGGCCGCAGTGGGTTTATCAAAAAAATGCACCATTCCTCTTGCTGCGACTCTCAGTCATGCCGGATACAGCATTGCGTATTGAACATTTAACTGTCTCAACCTTTTTTTAATTTCCATGAATCTCATTCTTCTTCTCAGAACTTCTGCTGAGAAATCAGGAAAGAATGAGACTCTAACCCCCTTAATCATTACATCCCTCATTTCCCTTGCTTTTTGCGGTATTTTTCTCTGTCCTTAAAAAAAAGAAGTTTCCTAATTATTGGTCTTGGCATCCCTCCCACCCCTGATGTTCTTTGCAGAATGCGCCCTTTCTATTGCGAATAGAGGGGAAAGTTCCTCCTTTCCGATGATCTCCTGGAGCCATTTTCCCAAGAAGTCTCTCATATTATTTCCTTTGCTTTTCTCTGGTAGTCCAATTACCTGGAAATTGTTTCTTCTTAGCTGATTCTCTAAGTTTTCCAATCTATCATTTGGTTTATAAACTATCTCTTTCAAAGATTCCAGTTCCCTTTTCATAGGAAGTATTTCATCTTCAAAGACCCCCACTCTGCCCTCCAACTCTGTGGTGCGATCTCCCACGTTCTTTAGGTCGTTCCTAACCATTGTCATTTCCACCCTCATATTTTTTAATCGGTCCGACATCTCGGATAGAGCCTGTTTACAGTCATTAACTGTCGACAGAACCTCTCTCAATGAGGGCTCTTCCATTACCAAAGCCCCTGAAGTTGTAGGGTCCTGTGAATCCGCCATTGTTGGTAACAAAGGTGGCCCTGCTACTTTAGAGGATTTGTTCTGTGGGCTTGACCCCTTAAGGTTAGTTGAGGGCAAAAGGGATAGCTTAGACTGTTGTAGTTTCCCTGAGTTTCGGGAGGAGTTATATGAAAATTTCTCCAATCTAACAACCGTCTCTTTAGTTTTATTTTTCACCGTCTTTTGTATTTGTGGGGTGGAAGCCTCCTGCACCGCTGACGTATCCCCCTTCTTTTTTGTCATACTTTCTGCCCGTGTCTCCAGTTGTAGGAGAAATATCACCGTTTCAAAGGAAAAAAAAACAAAAAAAAATGAAGAGGGATCTTTCATCCAAGAGCCATCAAGGAGACTTTTTCCAGAAACTCGGAGCCACTGGACTATCCTTGTTCCATTCAGCCACCCAGCCAAGATAAACCAGGGAGCGTCCAAACAAGTCTTATGAGGGGGGAGGGAGGGAGCCGGCAGGAGTCAGGTGTTTGATATTGCAGCCTTCCGAGTGGTGTGGGTTCCCCTGTATGTATTCCCACCTGGGGGGGTGAGTGTGGCTTCCACCAGCCTCCTCCAACCTCTCCCCACTGCAACCCCGCCGAGCAGTACACCGAGCAGTCTCTCCCCATTTCGGGGGGGGCGTTACCGTGCAGGTCTTCCCCGTCAGCCATGACCTCCTCGAAGGGAGCTCCACCTCACCTCCTCCCCACCCGGTGTCCGTGGCTGAGATCCACTCTGCTCCGTCCCCTCGGTTTCAGACTAGCAGGGAGCTCTTGTGCTGTATTCGACATCCACCACTTCACCGAGCGCCTCCCTGGCCGACTTCAAAGGACACTCAGTCCGTCCATCAGGATCCTGGAGCCCAGGTGAGCCGAGCTACACATGCCCGCTCACATTAGCGTCTGGTCACGCCCCCCCATGATAGTCCAGCCATTGGTATACTTAACCACTTCAGCCCCGGAAGGATTTCCAGCTTTAGGACCGGAGCCCTTTTTGCGATTCGGCGCTGTGTCGCTTTAACTGACAATTGCGCGGTCGTGCGACGTTGTACCCAAACGAAATTTGCGTCCTTTTTTTCCCACAAATAGAGCTTTCTTTTGGTGGTATTTGATCACCGCTGCGTCATTTCTGATCGCCGCTATAAACAAAAGAAGAGCAACAATTTTGCAAAAAAAAAACAAATTTCTTACTTTTTCCTAAAATACAAATCCAAAAAAAAATAAAAAAACATTTTTTTTCTCAGTTTTTGGCCGATTTATATTCTTCCTCATATTTGCGATAAAAAAAAATCGCAATCGGTGTTTATTGATTGGTTTGCGCAAAAGTGGTCGCGTTTACGGATGATGAGAATTCATTTTTGGGGGTTTTAATTTTTTTTATTTTTTATTAATAATGGCGGCGATCTGCGATTTTTTGCGGTACTGCGATATTTCAGAGGACATGTCGGACCATTTTGACACTTTTTTGGGACCATTGGCATTTATACAGCGATCAGTGCTATAAAAATGCACTGATTACTGTGTAAATGCCATTGGCAGTGAAGGGGTTAACCTGCAGGGGGCGCTCTAAGGGTTAACTATGTTCCCTGGGCGTGTTCTAACTGTATGGGGGCTTGCCTAACTGGGGAAGGGAAGTGGTCACAGCCTTCACGTAAAGGAAGGCTGTGATCACAGCCCTTCCCCCTCACACAGAGCGGAGGTCCGTGTTTACATACACGGACCTCCGCTCACTCGCTCCGGGGGGGCCATCGCGGGTAGCCGGCGGCAATCGAAGCCGCCGCACCCGCTCCCTGGCCCCACCTGGACACAGTGAGCATGCGGGCGCACCTCCGGTGCCGCGCGCGCGCTCACTAAACTCGTTCCCGCAGCCGCCGTCGTATGACGGCGATTTGCGGGAACGAGCCACTTTGCCGCCGTCAGATGCCGATCGGCGGTCGGCAAGTGGTTAAGTGAACTTTTTTTTTTTAATATGTCTCAATATTTTGGGGGCTACCCCAATTAGAAAAACAAACAAAAAACAGTGTTGGCTACCTCCTCCTCCTCCACCACCACTTCCACCTACACTGCCACGGTCACCACCTCCTCAACCTCCTACTCCACATCCACCTCCTCCTCCATGTTTTATTTTTTTTATGTGATTTTAAGTTATTTCCCTGTCCACATTTGTTTGCAGGGCACTTGTCCTACTCTTATCCCCATTTTGCTTCCTTTTGAAGCCCTCTAGCCCTTTCCAGGACTTTTTTAGAGCCATTTTAGTGCCCAAAAGTTCGGGTCACCATTGACTTCAATGGGGTTCGGGGTCAAGTTCGGGGCCGAACTCGAACTTTTTCACGAAGTTCGGCCGAACCCAAACATCCAGGTGTCTGCTCAAATCTAGCCAGCACCTCTTCAAGAATCACTTGAAGACAGAAACATGGAAAAAGTCCAGGATTCAGGCACAGCTCCACCAGTACAGTCTCACACAAAAGATGATGTTTGTGTGCAGTCGGGAATAACTAGCAATAGTAGCATGCTTATTTTATACCAAATAAAGCGTATTGATTGCTGGCATCTGATTTGTGCTCTGCTTTCTATGTGCTTTGCTTCTGAGTCTGGATTTTCCTAAGACTGCTTGCTGTAGATGTTGCGTCCTGATGTACGGCTGATTCCAGTTTCACAGGAAAAAGAGGACTTTGCATCACCAATATTTCATTTCCATTGGACTACTAGATGTAATCATTTATTAACTCTTAAACAACACAGCCACCTGTGCTTGTTACCTCTTTACCTATGTATTTGGCTCCTTCCTTTCCTTTCATACCAGTTCACGTTTAGCTCTACAGTTGCATTTGTTCTCTATTTACGTGAAACAAACATGCTGGTCAGGTTCTCTGCTGCATACCAGTTCTATATCAATAGTTTTGAAAGTACTAAGTCCACAAACATACAGCTTTTTCAAAAGTTGGTCACCAATGGCAGCCCATATATTTTTTTTCATGACAGGTGTCCATTAACACAAAAAGCATTGAAGGTACTTACCCTTAGGATGCTTATAAACAGCATTGCCATTTTGTTGAAGATATATTACTAAATACGGTTATAAGTCTAAGTTTAGAATTGCACAGTGAGCGTTTCCTTTTTAGTTTCTCATTCTGTTCTACTTCTCTGCCCCTTACAGTAATTAATATGCATATTGTATTTAAAATAGCCATAAGCTAAAATGTAGGGTGACCTCAGCCTGTGTATCCTGGATCAAGGGCTTTTGTTGGACTTGTCAACCTCTCTGAGGATCAAACACAGTTCTAGGAATAAAACTTGACAGCTGCAAATAGAAAACAACTGAGTGCATTTAATTTACATAGAATACCATGTGCTAATTTACAACTATGATTATTGTTGTCTTTAGCATTATTTATTCATTGATGTTTTAATAATGCAAAACCACCCAAATGTGAAAGGTTATACTCTTAAATTTCACTTCACTTAACTGAGGCTTTGGTCTTTGGTAGATATTAGTGGATTATTTATCTATCAGGGTTTCCAGTGATAAAAATATGAGATTTTATAAAAAATTAATTAAAGCTTATCCGGTGTGTACCAAACTGTACTTCAGTCATGCTTTACAATGCCTATACACTGTTGTGTTTTCCTTAATAAAACATTTGAACAAGAGAAAAATTAGCCAGGCCCAGCTCCTGGCTATAAAATGGAGCCCCATCAGATTATCAAAGTGTAAATATTTACCTTTAACCAGCTCCTGCCTGGCCTATAGCAAAATGACGGCCGGGCAGGACTTTTGTTGTTCCTGTGGATGTAATATACAAAATGATGGTCAGGCGGGACTTTCATCGATCCAGATGGAAGGCATATGTTGTCCTATCACCAGCTGTGTTCATCGGACACAGCCAATGACTAATTAGTGTATGGGCTCGTATCCGATACCATGTGATCACTGTGGCCAATCACAGCTAATCACAAGAAAACAAACTGAATGAATACATCTTTTATTCAATAAAATGATTGCTTATAGCAATAACATTCACTGCTATAAGCAATCATAATGTGGAAAAAAAAATCCTGATCACTTCCCCTATGTAGTACAATATTATTATGGTAACATTTTATTGCTCTGGTCAATCTAATAAAAATAAAAAAAATTAAGTTTTCTCTCATACTGTCTCCAGTCAGTGTCCCTGCTCTCCGTCATATGATGAAGCTGTACTTCACTGGTGACAGTATGTAAAAAAAAGTTGTGATTTTTTTTTATTTCTTAATTTTCCAAAAAATTATGACAAAAAATTACAACTTCAAAATCATCATACATCATAGGTCCACCACATCTGAGTGGGTGTCACCATGACATCCTTCACTCACAGTGTAATGATGCAGAGAGAGGTGCAATGGTCCTCATGTGACTGCCGCATCCATCCACTGCCAGGAGAACAACAAAGAGGACTGACTTAGTCACCCTAAAGACTTAGAGAAAGAGTCATAAAAAAAAAAGAAAATCATAACACATGTTGAGGCCTCCAGGGGACAGAGAGGGAAGGTGGGTGGTTGGGAGCTAAGCACATGTTGTTGTTTTTTTTGAAGTATGAATATGATTTTTATTAGCAGTTTACATTTTGTTAGTGCTATGCAATGTATTTCCTATCACCTGTGGCTATTGCAAAATTTCCAAAGTTTTTCAACTGAGAACGTGTTTAAATGTAAACTGTGGCTTCAATCTGCAAAGTGTTTTGCCACTTTTACTATCCATTGGCTCATGACAATGCAGGAACACAACTGGGAGAAATTGTTCTCTTTGTTCCTCCCAAGACCTCCTGCTCTCTAGCTCCCTTGTCATCTCCTCCCATTCTCACCTCCAGGACTTTTCCTGAGCCTCTCCCATCCTAAGGAACTCCCTACCCCAATCTGTCTGATTATCTCCTACTGTGTTTGCTTTTAGATGATCCCTAAAAACCCATATCTTCAGAGAAGCCTATCCTACCTTCACCTAACAACTGTACTTAAATTTTCTGCATCAGCTCTTCCCCCACAGCTATTACCTTTGCATCTCTTGACCTCTCCCTCCTAGATTGTAAGCTTAATGAGCAGGGCCCTCTGATTCCTCCTGTGTTGTCTTGTATTCTAACTGTACTATCTGCCCTCATGTTGTAAAGTGCTGCACAAACTGTTGGCACTATATAAATCCTGTATTATTATAATAATAATTGACAAAGCGTTGTCATTCTATAACAGGAAGTGCTTGAACAAAGGTCTTTATAGTAGGATCACCATGTGTAATTTTAATGCAAACATTATAAAATGTTGACACTGTCTGTGACTGGGGAGGCAATATTTTGACTCTAATAACAACCTGACATAGTTCCTAAACTATACCTATTTTATTGATGTAGTGCCCTGCCTCTGTTAGGCTAAATTTAATTTTTGGCCTTCAATGTAGTCAGTTGAGCAATGATGAGAAGATTTAGAGTTCAGGCCTCAGTAGTTTCTGGGCTGAGGACCTAAAGAATATTTGCCAAATGATTTCTGCTGGAAGGAACTGCTCTGGCGTTTTTCTCTGGAGAAGGATATTTTGTCTCCCTCACTGAGGAGTATCATGTGGATGCTGGGTGGTAATCAGCTCCTGGGACATTGTGAGTAAGTCCTGATTTTTGGACTTTCATGAGTGCTTGCAGCTATAAGAATTTGTGCTAAGAAGTGTGTCCACTTGGTGATTTCAGATATTATTTTGGAGTATCCTGAACCTCCAAATACCCTCCTATTCAAGTTGCTGTAATAACCCCCCCCCCCCCCAAAATATAAGACATTCCCTAGACTGAGCCCGTATTGTCAATATGCATGGAGCTGTGTCTGTGGACAGCAACCTCTATACTAGCAAGGGTGATCTGGGCATATTCAGTCAGTGGCCCTTCCAGGAGTGAATGCTACATTGTAAAAATGTTTGTTTTTTTCTGTGTTCCCACTGGAAAGATTTCCCTATCACTTTTTGTCTTGACTGAAAGTAAGAAAAAACTTAAACACTGGGGAAACCAACTGCAGTAAAAAACAAAACAAGGGTTGTATCCCTTCCCCACCTGGACCAAGATTAATAAAACATTTAGCTGGAGGTCTGGCCAAAACATTTTATTGTTTTTTGATAATGTGGGAAAAGGCGTTCCCATCAGGGTTTGTTTTTTTTTCTATAAATATAGGAGAGACTTTCCTTCACTTCCTATATGGTCACTAATATAGGAAATGTACAAAATCTCTACAATAAAGGCGCACAAACAGTAAGAAAACAATATGCTCTATTTTTAAAGTAAACCTATATGCTCTTGTGACAAATCTGTGTAGGGAATCCTCACAAATGAAAGCAGTAAGCATTATATATATAAAAAATCCTCCCAAAAATACATATTTTTTTTTCTTTTCAGGCCAAATGATTGCCTTGCTCGTTCTAGGCTCTGTGTCCCGAAAAGTGAGTGAGACCAGGCCATCAATGGCAGTTCATGGAAATGATAACAGCTCTGTCAATTCCAAAGCCTGGCCTGCTCACCTCCCTGAAGTCACTAAATGCCCACCAGTCAGTGTTCTATTTGGAAGAAGCCCCCCCCCACCCCTATCTACAGTGGTACCCCTGTGTTCCTAAAGGTACAGGGTATTGAGCTTGTCTGACACACTAATGCACTGGGAGTGATCTGAGCTTAGCATTGGGTTTGATCCAAAGTGCACGTATTGGGGTGGTCTGAACTGCGTGCATTGGGCTGTCAGTTGCAATTTCTGGCCAAAAGTGTGGTGCTATATCTTTAAATGTGCATAGATTCATTCACATAAATGTATCCTCCATAAGATAATCCTGGGAACTAACAAGAGCTGGTGATTTCTGCCCTTGGAACCAGATACATATCATGTGCTTAAATGACTGCTCATACCAGAGGGTCATTGCCTGCAAGTAAAAGTGGATTTGCTATACACTGGAGATGTTTAAGCTCCCTTGAGGATTTTTTTTGCGCTTCTGATGTTCACATTTTATGATCTATGGACTGTAACCTTTGCACTTAATGTTAGATATAGGATTTGAAGATTAAAATGATAGTAAAGGCAATTAAAAATAATAATAATAAACATTTTATACTCACTTGCTCTGTGTAATGGTTTTGCACAGAGCAACCCAATCATCCTCTTCCTCCTCCTCTTGGTTTCCCCGCCTCCTTCCAGCCTCTCCCTCCTGTTGAGTGCCCCCAGAGTAAATAGCTTGCTATGGGGGCTTCCAAGCAGACTCACTCCTGAGCCGCAGCTCAGCGTGTCCTTTCAAACACAGGGCCATGGCTCTGCCCCTCCCCCTCTCTGCTCTATGGCTCACTGGCTGTGATTTACAGCAGCTGAGCCAATAGCTCCTGCTGCTGCCTCAGTCAATGAGAAGAGAGAGTCCCCAGAGAGCTGGGGCTCTCGTGCACATCGCTGGATCGCGATGGGGCTCTGGTAAATATTAGGAGGGCTGTGGGGGCTGCTGCACCCAGAAGGTTTTTTTACCTTCATGCATAAAATGCATGAAGGTAAAAAACCTTGAGCCTTTACATCCACTTTAATCAATTTCCACAGTAATGTTTTCCCCAATGGCACAGTTTGTATATGAAAAACATTTGGAGTGAGTGTTTATGATTTTTCCTATTTGGCTCCCATACACTTCAATGGGGTTCACTGTTCGGGTTAGAACTTTTCCCCTGTTCGGGAGTTCTGCTCCTTAGTCTGCTTAATGTTTGCGCTTTATATTTATTTGGTGGTACACTATAATGCACTATATTATGGATTATACATTTATATGAATGAACCTATGCACATTTAAAGATATAGCATTGCACTTTTGAGTACACAGTTTACTATGTAATATCAGGCTTAGAGATGGGCCAAACACCCCCCCGTTCAGTTTGCAGCAGAACTCCCGAACAGGGGAAAAGTTCTAACCCGAACAGTGAACCCCATTGAAGTGTATGGGAGCCAAATAGGAAAAATCCAAAGTGCCCATTTTGAAGGAGCATATGCAAGTAATTGGCCATAAAAGGGGTATGGAGGTCCAGGTACTACCCAGGGGGACATGTATCAATGCCAATATTTTTTTAAAAAGATTCGTTTTTTCAGGAGCAGTGATTTTAATGATGCTTGAGTGCAACAATAAAAATGAAAAAATAATTTAAATATAGTGCCTGGTGGTCCCCTTAGTCTGCCTGTAAAGTGGCGTATCTATATATAGAATATACTGCAGAAAAAATGACAAATAACATTAAAAAAAAAAAATGGTGTGCCCCCCAGTCCATGCTAGGCCCTTTGGGTCTGGTATGGATTTTAAGGGGAACTCCACACCAAATTTTATGAAAAAAACTGTGTGGGGTCCACCTCAAAACCCATACCACACCCTTATCTGAGCACGCAGCCCAGCAGGTCAGGATAGGGGGAACAAGCAAGCGTACCCCCCTCCTGAACCCTATAAGGCCACATGCGCTCAACGGGGGGGGGGGGTGGTTGCTTCTCCCCCCCAAAGCATCTTGTCCCCATCTTGATGGGGGCAAGGGCCTCATACCCATAACCGTGACCAGTGGTTGTGAGTAGGGATGGGCCGAATTATCGGGTTGTTCGACCGTTTGTTTGGCTTGCCGAATGACCACAATGCACTGCACCACTGCACAGTGCATTGAAAGCCCTGATTGGCTGAAGCAATGAAAGCTTCACCCAATCAGGACACAGAGCACTGTCAGAGCCATGATTGGATGCTGTGATGATGACTGTATCCAATTATGGCTCATTGCTCTTAGTCCCACCCCACACTATAAAAGTATTCTTTCAATAGCGGCCATTTTAGTGTGATATCGGCGGCATGGAGAGAAATAGAACAGGGCTCTGTTCAGTGCTACTAAACAGTTAGGGTGCTTTAATGTGCTAATTAAATTAAGTTGTAATTCTATTGTCAGTGTAGAATACTAGTTTAGTGTGAAACCAGGGATAGTCAGTGTGAGTGTATTGACTATCATTCATCTTTACATTAGTGTGAATCTAGGGATAGTCCAGTCAGTGTAGTATGTGACCACCATTCATCTTTATATTAGTGTGAGTCTTGGGACAGTTCAGTCAGCATGAGTGTATTGAGTGACCACCATTCAACTTTACATTAGTGTGAATCTAGTGACAGTCCAGTCAGTGTGAGTGTAGTGAAATTTAACAGCGTATATTTCATTGCATTACTGCAAGTTTAATGCCATATAGTTCTGTGATTTAGTGCAAGTTTAATTCCGTATATTTCATTGCATTACTGCAAGTTTAACGCCATATAGTTTGTGCATTACTGCAAGTTCAATGCCATATATTTCATTGTGTTACTGCAAGTTTAACGCCATATAGTTTGTGCGTTACTGCGAGTTCAATGCCGTATATTTCATAGCATTACTGCAAGTTTAACGCCATATAGTTCTGTGTGTTATTGCAAGTTTAACATCATATATTTCATTGTGTTACTGCAAGTTTAATGCCATATATTTCTGTGCATTTCTGCAAGTTTAAGCTGTATATTTCATAGCATTACTGCAAGTTTAACGCCATATAGTTCTGTGCGTTACTGCAAGTTAACGTCGTATATTTAATTGCGTTACTGAAGGTTTAATGTAATATATTTCTGTGCTTTACTGCAAGTTTAACGCCTTATATTTCATTGTGTTACTGCAAGTTTAACACCATATAGTTCTGTGTGTTACTGAACGCTTAATGCCATATAGTGCTGCGCGTTACTGCTCGTTTAACGCCATATATTTCTGTGCATTATTGCAAGTTTAACGCCATATAGTTCTGTGCGTTTCTGCAAGTTTAATGCCGTATATATTTCATTGTGTTACTGCAAGTTTGACGCCATATAGTTATGTGCGTTACTGCAAGTTTAACGCTGTATATTTCTTAGTGTTACTGCAAGCTTAAAGTCATATATTTCATTGTGTTACTGCAAGTTTAATGCCATATATTTCAGTGCATTACCTTACATTTAATTCCGTATATTTCAGTGCGTTACTGCACATTTAAGGTAGTATATTTCTGTGCGTTACTGCTTGTTTGACGCAGTGTATTGCAGTATATTATAGTGTATCCATGGAGTGTGTCTGTGTAGTGAGTACTCAACTTAAAGTGCACCAAACACCACTTTCCATTGATTAAAAGGCATCCATGTACACATTTCCACATCTTTATTAAATTTTTTTTACAAGCACCGTTCCCCCATCATGTCTGGAAGGACAACAAGGAGAGGCAGACATTCCCATGGCACTGTAATGGGGCCAGCAGCGTATGTGTCCAAAGGCAAAGGTGGATATGGTCAGTCCTCAGGCAGGGCATCATTTCCTCTGTTTAGTGACGTTGCCCATACTATCCAGCCACAGCATGCAGAGGAGATGGTGGACTGGCTTATTAAACCGTCCTCATCCTCCTCATCTTCCACCACCCAAGCAGAGACTAGTGCGCAGTCCCCTGCAGCAGCCAGAGTGGCTAAATCTGCCTCCTTGTCCACAGCTATTCCTGCCAAAGCCCCAGCATCAGCCATGGAGGAGTCAGTTGAGTTATTTGCCACATGCTCATTAACAATGCACAGCCATTACTTGATTCAAATGTTGGTTCTGAAGTTGAGGAAGGCAAAAACATGAGCCTACATAGAGGGGAGAACACTCATACACAAATTGGCATTCATGTTCTCCCAGCCGCAGTGTACTGGCAAGTTATCCCTAGTAGTAATGAGGATGGAGGAGATGATGATGATGAGGTCACTGACACGACTTGGGTACCAGATAGAACAAAGGAGGAAAGTGAGGGTGAGGCACAACCCCAACGAGGCAGCCATGATTGAAGAGTAGAGACCAGCCACCCTGGGTAATTCTGCTTGCAACTCGGAAGGATGCAGGACAGGGCTCAGTGTTGCAGCTAGTTGTGCCCCCAAGTCACCATACAGTTGGTGATTATGCAATTGTCAGCTTTAACCCCTCCTCCTCCTCCAAAATCCAGTGAGAATGAGGGCGACATTAATACATGTATAGGGACCTGCCCTCCCTTGAGAGTTATCACTCAGTTTGGGTCCGGAAAATTCTGGATAAACACTGGGGAATACTGTCCAATGCACCGAATGAGTGGCAGAAATTATTGGACCATCACCAAAAATGGTTGCCAGGAGAGCAAGGAACCTGGGCGATATGCTGATCAGATCAGAATACATTAAAGAAACCAAGAAGACCTGGCTGTCTGATTTCCCTAGAATTAGAGGCATGTTTCCCTGTGGGCGGTGCAAGCTATGCCCTTATGTGGATAGGACGGATACATTTTTTGACTCACAGAGAAAAAGGTTGTACCAGATCCAGGATCTTGTGAATTGTTCCACAGAGAGAGTGATCTACATGGTCACATGTCCCTGTGGAAAAATATACATAGGGCAAACAAAACTGCCATTAAAAACACGCATGGGAGAGCACATGCGTGAAATTAAAGTCATGGACCTGGAAAAACCCTTAGCCTGCCACTTTGCACAGACCCATCCATGGGGGGAAACCTGAATGGGATGACAGTGAAGGTAATCTATGCACTAAAGCTATCAGCAAGAAGGGGGGACTTTAACCAGATCTTATTACAGAAAGAAAAATCCTGGATATATAGATTAAATTCTTTGGTACCCCTTGGTTTGAACACAGAGCTCAATTTGCAGGTGTTCCTGGAGCCATAAAAAGAGTGCAGACACTGGGAATATTTCCTTGTGAGGGAATTCTGATTGTAAATATATGGATATATGAAACCACTTTCAATTTTTATAATGTCGCATGGTCACTTTAATTCAGGACGATAGGGATGGGCACATAATTGTATATTATATATAGGACATTATATTTAGGACATCTTTTTGACACAATATTTGTATGGTGGTGTCCGTCTATCTATGTTATCCCCCCCCCCCCCCCTTTGCCATCATTCCCTAATTGCATCCTGGTAATCACATCTTAAACTGGACTAGGATAGTTGCAGTATATGCTCGAATATCAATCTTGGATGTGATGGAAAAAAGGACTGACCCATCAGTATATGAAATGAATGCAATACAATTAGTGTAGGAAAGTAGAGCTCAGAATAAGTAAATGTTCCTTTAAGATCTCGAAGGGGTGGTTTCCAGCCACGGCAGGGACGCCGTGAAAAGGAATAGGCTGGGAGCCCCCGATACGTTCAGACGAAGCTATGCACTTGTTGGGTTGCGAAACGCGTTGACATCATCAGCGTCATGTGACGCCGCTCCAGGAAACCCCGGAAATGCCTCTTTGATGACAACCTATGGGTGAAAGGAGCTGTCGAATGCTTGTACGGAGGGCGAGGTGAATGGGGCGAGGAGTGCGATGGATACCGCATCGGAATGATCACTGTGATCGTGCCTTGGAGGAACGGCACATGCTCATTGGTGATAGAGGTACCACTCACGAGATACATTTAGTGCACCAATGGCCAGCACCGGACGGTAATTAGCATTGACTAACCTGCCAGCCACTCAAAGGGGTAAGTGTGTCAGGACTTGCTTTTTGGGCATGGGGGCAGTATATCATTATTTGCCTGGTACATCTGTATACACACACTTAGCGAATAGCTATCCTCATACATCCAGAGTGGTTGTACTGTACACAGGAAGGAACCGGCCGGTATACTGTGCACTTATATTATCATGATTATTGCATACCATCAATAGGAAGAATCACGTGGAATGGGACATTGCATGGACATTGGAACTCTATCTGCTCCTTGCAACTCCAACTTATATCAGTGATATCTGGGGCAAGCAAGCTCCACCTGCCTACACATGCCCCCCCTCCTTCTCCCCCTCCCATCATTGACTCGAGTCCCCGGGGAATGATGCGCATCGTGGATGTCCTTAAATGTGGCATTTGTAGCAGTTATATGGGGAATTTCCCATAGGACTTCCATGGTGTGCATCTGAGCTGGCGTCCGGACAAATTTTATTGTATATTATGTGTTGTGAAACATCTGAGTCTGTCTTCACGTTGTTGTCTTGGTTGTATAATTAGGGGTAGAGTTGAGCGAACACCTGGAAGTTCGGGTTCTGCTGGTCCGTCCGAACTTCGGGACAAAGTCCGGGTCCGGGTCCGGACGGAACCCGAACGATCGCACGGACAACGAACCCCATTGAAATCAATGGGGACCCGAACTTTTAGGCACAAAAATGGCTGTAGGAAAGTCCTGGAAAGCCCCAGAGGGCTGCAAAAGGAAGTAAAATGGGGGTAAGGGTAGGGCAAGTGCCCTACAAAAAAATGGGGACAGGGAAATAACTGTAAATATTTTTAAAAAAATAAAAACATAAAAAAAGCAAAAATGGAGGTGAATGTGGATCATCTTCAAACTGTGTCTGAAAAGTATTAATTAACGGTAGAAGCCATATAACTGTTCTAAAATCATCTTCAAACTAGGGCAAGTGCCCTACAAATAAATGGGGATAGGGAAAATAAATTAAAATCA
>BLSH010394062.1:305751-317471 GCA_018402905.1 Glandirana rugosa
TTTTTTTTTTTTTAACACACACACACACACTAACCAGGGGGGTTTTAGGTTTGGTTCGGGAAGCCCAGCCCGTACCTAAAAAAAAAAAAAAAAAAATCCATGCCCGACCCGAAGGGCTTGGTTTGGATTTTGGGGGGACCAATCACACACACACACACAATTTTTTTTTTTTTAATTTTGGCACGAGCTCTGCTGTTGTAAATTATTTAAAAAATTGGGATGACATGCCCCAGTCAAACAGGTGCTGAAAAATTGGGCCTTGGGTGTTGGCGGTGCCAGAACACTGTAACCCTTTGCAGTTACTCCTGTTGGGTGCAGGAATGGGCCCTGCTGTTGTAAATTATTTTGAAAATTGTGATGACATGCCCCAGTCAAACAGGTGCTGAAAAATTGGGCCTTGGGTGTTGGCGGTGCCAGAACACTGTAACCCTTTGCAGTTACTCTTGTTGGGTGCAGGAACGGGCCCTGCTGTTGTAAATTATTTTAAAAATTGTGATGACATGCCCCAGTCAAACAGGTAAAGAAAAATTGGGCCTTGGGTGTTGGCAGTGCCAGAACACTGTAACCCCTTGCAGTTACTCTTGTTGGGCGCAGGAATGGGCCCTGCTTTCTAAGTTATTTTAAAAAGTGTTATGGCATGCCCCTGTAAATAAGGTGCGGAAAAATTGGGCCTTGGGTGTTGGCGGTGCCAGAACACTGTAACCCTTTGCAGTTACTCTTGTTGGGTGCAGGAACGGGCCCTGCTGTTGTAAATTATTTTAAAAATTGTGATGGCATGCCCCAGTCAAACAGGTGCTGAAAAATTGGGCCTTGGGTGTTGGCAGTGCCAGAACACTGTAACCCTTTGCAGTTACTCTTGTTGGGTGCAGGAACGGGCCCTGCTGTTGTAAATTATTTTAAAAATTGTGATGACATGCCCCAGTCAAACACGTAAAGAAAAATTGGGCCTTGGGTGTTGGCAGTGCCAGAACACTGTAACCCCTTGCAGTTACTCTTGTTGGGCGCAGGAATGGGCCCTGCTTTCTAAGTTATTTTAAAAAGTGTTATGGCATGCCCCTGTAAATAAGGTGCGGAAAAATTGGGCCTTGGGTGTTGGCAGTGCCAGAACACTGTAACCCTTTGCAGTTACTCTTGTTGGGTGCAGGAATGGGCCCTGCTGTTGTAAATTATTTTAAAAATTGTGATGGCATGCCCCAGTCAAACAGGTGCTGAAAAATTGGGCCTTGGGTGTTGGCAGTGCCAGAACACTGTAACCCTTTGCAGTTACTCTTGTTGGGTGCAGGAACGGGCCCTGCTGTTGTAAATTATTTTAAAAATTGTGATGACATGCCCCAGTCAAACAGGTAATGAAAAATTGGGCCTTGGGTGTTGGCAGTGCCAGAACACTGTAACCCCTTGCAGTTACTCTTGTTGGGCGCAGGAATGGACCCTGCTTTCTAAGTTATTTTAAAAAGTGTTATGGCATGCCCCTGTAAATAAGGTGCGGAAAAATTGGGCCTTGGGTGTTGATGGTGCCCTAAATACTTATATAGTTGGTAGCTATCATCATCCAGATTCAGGACAGGAGGAATAGGATAGGCAGAATATACAGTCTTCAAGAGATCCCAGATCCCTAGCAAATTCAAACAGTTGCATCAGCATCAGGGGCTTAATAGCTGCTGATCCAGGACTAATTAATTTTTATGTAAGCCTACCAACCGAGTCTGTGGACAGGCACACTCTTTAACTGGTTACAAACCCTCCAGCAGCACTGAATGTCCATTCAGAAAGCACACTGGATGCAGGACAGGCCAGTAGCTCAATTGCATATTCAGCAAGTTCTGGCCAGTGGTCCATCCTCAAGACCCTGTAACTCAGTGGATGCTCAGTTGGAAAGGCCTCCAAGTCTGCTCTTGTCCCTAGATATTCCTGCACCATATAAAGCAGACACTGATGATGGTTAATTGAACCTATTAGGCCTGGGCGCTGAGGACTGAAAAATAGTTTAAAGGCATTGGTCAGCCGGTCCCCTTCTCTACCGCTCTGCCTCCAAAAGACCGAAGCTTCAGAAACACGTTGTCCAGCACAAGGATATGGTAACCTCTCAGGGTTTGGAAAGGCATTGCACAAACTTTTCTTCAAGGTGTTCTGAAGATGTTTCATCCTTTGCTCCCTCTGCACCGACAGGATGAGCTCTGCAACTTTACCCTTGTAACGTGGATCAAGAAGGGTTGCCAGCCAGTAATGATCCCTCTCCTTGATACCATGAATCCTAGGGTCTTTTCGCAGGCTTTTCAGAATCAGAGAGCCCATGCAGCGTAAGTCTGAGGAGGCATGAGTGTCCTCTGGGTCACTGAGGATGACATTATCAGGAACTACCTCCTCCCAGCCACGTACAACTCCATAGGTTTCTGGGGACTGAAAACCAGTGGTAATATGAACCCTGCTGCTGAACACCCTGTCCAACGAAGCCAAAACATTGCCTTCCACATGACGGCAGAGAGCTGGAATGGCCTTACGTGAAAAGAAATTTTCTTTGGAAACCTGCCACTGTGGGACAGCACATTCCACAAATTCACAAAAGTGGAGTGCTGTCAATTTGACCAAGCTAGCATTAAGACGCTGAGCATGTGGATTGCTGGGACAGTATTTTTTTATGGTTCAGCAACTGGGGTATGGATATTTGCCTGCTGAATTCACCTGGTGGTGTACTGCTAGCAGATTGGCTGCAAGTACTTGTGGCACTCATTGCTAGACCTTCATTCCTCTCAGTGCAGGTTTTGGAGAGGACTGGAAGGATAGTAGGGGCTGAGATACCAGATGAGGAGCAAGGAGAAGTCCGCCTTGTTTTCTGGTGTGGGTTTTTCAGGTGCTGTTGCCAACGGACTGCATGGCTGGTCGTCATATGTCTTGTCAAGACAGTAGTGCCCAAGCGGCTGGAGTTCTGGCTGCACTTGACTCACTTCAGACATAGATTGCAAATGGCAACCGTGCGATCTACTTCACATGTGTTGAAAAATGTGTTGAAAAATGCCCACACCAATGAACTTTTCGAAGTCAGCGGGGAGTCAGCATTGCCCTGCACCTGTGGAGCTCTGTGGTCTGATGCAATTGGGTGGCTGCCCTTAAGCTGGCCCCTGAAGGACATCCTGCCTCATGGGAGTTGTGCCCCCTCCTCCTCCTCACTTTCCTCCTCTCTTCTCTCAGGCACCCAAGTACAGTCCGTGTCCTCATCATCCCCTCTATCCTCATCACTGGAGCAAACTTGACAGTATGCTGCAACTTAGGGAACATGACTGCTAGTTTCTTGTCCTTTTGCGGCAACCCCCATCTCTAGGCTTACGCTACTCCCTTCCTCAACCTAGGAACCAACATCGGAGCCTTCAAATTGCTGCGCATCCTCCACCAGCATATAACCGACACTATGTTCGAATAATTCTGGTGACTCCTCCGTGCATGATGGTGGGGCTACAAAAGGAGTAACTGCGGACAATGATCTGGTGGAGTAGGCCACTTTGACAGCTGTGTTGGAAGGCAAACTAGTATGAACCTGGGAGACAGAGGATGAGGAGGATGAGGACGGCTTAGTTATCAACTCCACCAACTCTTCTGCATGTTGTGGTTCAATAACATGGCTAACAGCAGAAAAAAGGACAAGGGTGACCTGCCTGCAGAGGATGCACCATGTCCGCCACCACCACTTTTCACTGAAGACACAGAGGCTGCTTGCCTTCTTTTAGTGGCCTGGGAGCAGCTGTCTCTCCTTTGTGGCCTTCCTGACACAATGAGGATCTTTTTAACACCACACTACACTGTATTATATACCGTACATCCCTGAATGCCCTGATATATGGTGTGCAGTCAATGCACTGTGTGTGTATATATATATACTAGACTGTATATATTTTAAGACACCACGTCACTGTATTATATACCGTACACCCCCAAATGCACTGATATATAGTGTACACTCAATACACTGTATGTGTGTGTATATATATATATATATATATATATATATATATATATACTAGACTGTATATATTTTAAGTCACTATGTCAGCCTTTCGCACTTTCCAGCAGTATGGCTGCGGATCGGGCAGACTTGATGTCCGCCAACGAGCCCCAAAGAAGAAAAATGGGGAACTGCCACTGTAAACACAACGGTTCCCCACTCTGTCAGGCGGCATGTAAGAGATCTACTGAACCTTGTCACTGGGATCAGTTAGATCTCTTATGCCCCTGGCAGCCCAGCCCACTCAGTTAGAACACGCCTAGGGAACACAGTTAACACCTAGATCATCCCCTGCAGGCTAACCTCATCACTGCCAATGACATTTACACAATAATCAGTGGCTATTTAAATTTCTGATCGCTGTATAAATGTCATTGGTCCCAAAAAAGTGTAAAAAATATCCAACATGTCGCCACCATTACTAGTAAAAAAAAAATAGTAAAAACGCCATATATGAATTCTCATGGTTTGTAAACACGGTAACTTTTGCGCACACCAATCAATAATCGCTGATGACAATTATCACAAGTATGAGGAAGAATATAAATCGGCCAAAACTGATGAATACATTTGTTTTTTTTATATATTTCTTTTGGGATATGTATTATAGCAAAAAGTAAAAACTATTGATGCAGAGGGAATCAAATACCACCAAAAGAAAGCTCTGTTTGTGAGAAAAAAAATATGTCAATTTCGTATGGGTACATCGCCGCACGACCGCGCAATTGTCAGTTAAAGTGAGGCAGTGCCGAATCGCAAAAAGTGCTCTGGTCCTACAGTGGGAAATCCTTCCAGGGCTGAAGTGGTTAAGACACCATGTCAAGTGTACTATATACTGTACGTATACCCCACAATGCCCTGTTATATAGTGTACACTCAATACACTGTGTGTATGTATATATATATATATTTTAAGACACCACGTCAAGTGTACTATTGTTAGGAGAAAATTGGCTCTTCTTGGACTTTGGCGCATATGCGCGCGCCTGTGTGCACGCGCTGGAAACGGCGCCAAACGGTGCTATTTAAACCCCCTGCACCTGTCAGCAAGTGCCCGTTCTACAGCATTTGAGTACCTGTGAGCCCCATCTCTATTCCTGTGTTACTAAATTTTTCTGATCCGACTCGGCTTGACCTGACCTGCTGATTATCTACCTGCACCGACCCCGGCTATCCATGACCATCCAATTGTCTGATCCCTCTGTACTTCTTTTCCAGCCTGTTAACAAACTTTGCTTGGACTTGAGCACTCTCTTGCCTGACCCTTTTATACCGCACACCCTGCCAGTTGCCAACTCAGCCTGCACGACCACTCTTCTGATCTGCACGACCATCTGGAGTATCACATCACCACTAGTGACCATCCAGTCCTTGTGCCATCCCGCACTCTTGGACTTCCTGTCTGCTCTACCAGGGGTCCCTGAATCGGGTGCGCAAGAGTGGTTGTTCCCTGCATGAGCCAGACTCCCCCGCCAGGATCGTGACAGTAATGGACAGCCATGTCCGAATCTGCGCAGGGAGCCCCCTCTGCTATGGACGAGTTGTGCGTCCACTTGTCTCACACAAGCGGTGAAGAACCTGCAAGATGGCTAGAGCCGGTTAAAGGAGCAAGTGCGTGAGCTCTCCACTCCCTCTGCACCTGGAGGGGGAGCTGCAGTGGCCCGCACCATTGTGGCTCTGTCATCTGAGCCCAAGGTCCCCCTGCCTGACAAGTTTATGGGGATCGAAGAAAGTTCAGGGCTTTCCACAGCTCCTGCGAGCTATACTTCCGTCTGCAGCCCTGCACCTTCTCATTGGAAGCCACTAAAGTGGGCCTGGTGATTTCCCTGCTACAAGGTGAACCTTGAGTGCCTTCTTTGACGCTATGGCCAGGCTGTACCAGGATCCCCACCTTGCAGCCACAGCCAAGGCCACCCTGCATGCCCTGCAGCAGGGCCGGCGCTCCTCTGAAGACTACGTAGCAGAGTTTAGGCGCTGGAGTGCTGACACCGCCTGGAATGATGCAGCACTCTGCTATCAATTTCGCCTGGGACTGTCAGAGCCGTTAAAGGATGAGCTCCCCCGCTCGGGGTGCCCTGGATCCTGGATGCCCTGATAGACCTGGCCATTCAAATTGACTGGAGGCTCCGGGAACGTCAGGCTGAACGAGCTTCTGGGACATCTGCTGTCCAACGTCTGACTTGAATGATACCCCAGGTCCCCAGTCACACTGCTCCTGCATCTGCCACGTCCGCACCAGTTGACCCACCTGAGCTGATGCAGATTGGCCTTCTGCGCCTGTCTCTCACCCCAGAAGAGAAACAGCGATGCCATGCTTTGAATCTGTGCCTATACTGTGGGGAACCCGGACACATGGTGAGGACCTGTCCTGCCAAAGCCGGTAAGTGGCACCACCGGGTTAACCAGGATGCAACCCCTGTCAGTAGTAATGTATCTCACCTGACTCTCCTTATCTCTTTCCAGTTGCCCGGAGGGAGCATCCAAGTACCAGCGATTATTGATTTAGGGGCGTGTCGCTGTTTTGTGGACCAGACCTTTGCCATGCTACACCAGATGCCCCTGTGCCCCAAGGCGCATAAAATGACCATTCACCTGGCCGATGGGACGACCATCAAATCCGGGCAGGTAACCCTTGAAACCCAGCCTATACCTGTGTCCACATCCGGGGGGCACCAAGAACCGTCCTTGATGTGATCGCCTCACCACTTTTCCCCATTATCTTGGGGCTTCCTTGGCTTCATAGCCCCAACATAAACTGGTCCTCTGGGCATATACAGTTCCTGTCCCCGTACTGTGGCCAACACTGTCTGCTTCCATCCCGGGACGTTGGCCCCTCACTCCTGAGTTTGGACTCTGAGCCTGACCCGGAAACCTGCCAAGCTGTCCCTCCAGTCTATCATGAGTACCTAGATAAGTGAAGTGCAATACCTCATCAGACCATTTGTTAGGGTAATCAAAGTTGGGGTGTCTTGTCCATATTAGACAATGTTTATAAGCAAGCCTACGTCCGGGAACACACTCCTCCATGCCTTCAGTGCACACCCCAAACCTCTAGTGTGCAGCATCCCCTACGCACAGTATCTCCACCTTCGGAGAAATTGTGGGAAGGAGTAAGATTTTCGTATTCAGACTGACCTCTTACGTGACCGCTTACTTCAGAGAGGTTATTCTCGGTCGAACCTTATAAAAGCGTTCAATCAAGCACTCGCTCGTACCAGATCCTCTCTCCTATACACTACCCCATGGCCACGTCACTTGGATATGGTTAAGATTGTTACACCTTACTCGGCCCATCACGGCCAACTAAGACTATTCTCTCCCAACACTGGCACCTACTAACAGAATATCATGTCATGAATAGAGTTGAGCGAACCCGAACTGTAAAGTTCGGGTTCGTACCGAACTTTGCGGTGTTCGGGACCCGAGCCAGAACTTTTGAAAAAAAGTTTGGGTTTGGGTTCTGGTATTTTTTCCCCGCTTGTTGAATAGCTGCAGGGCAGCCAATCAACAAGCGTTTCACTGGTTTGCCCTTAGAAGCCATCACAGCCATGCCTACTAATGGCATAGCTGTGATTGGCCAGTGCATCATGTGACCCAGCCTCTGTATGAGCTGAAGTCACGTAGTGCTGCATGTCATATGCTCTCAGGCTAGTGTAGGGAGAGGATGCTGCTGGTGCTGTGAGGGACAGATTGCAGATCTAATAACATCTCATCCTGCATTACAGAACGATCTAATTGTGGACTAGGTAGAGATTACTACTACTACTACTGCATTTAGGGACAGATTCCAGATCTAATAACATCTTATCCTGCATTACAGAACAATCTGACTGGACTAGTTAGAGTCTACTGCTTAGAGGGACAGATTATTGTTCTAAAATCATCTCCTAGTTCTATAGGGTCAAGTTCCTGCTGTTGCTGTAAGGGACAGATTATTGTTATTTCCCTATCCCCATTTCTTTGTAGGGCACTTGTCCTACTCTTACCCCCACTTTTCTTCCTTTTGCAGCCCTCTAGCACTTTCCAGGACTTTTTACAGCCATTGTTGTGCCCAAAAGTTCGGGTCCCCATTGATTTCAATGGGGTTCGGGGTCTGGGGTCAAGTTCAGGCCGAATCCAAACTTTTCCATGAAAACCCAAACCCGAACATCCAGGTGTCCGCTTAACTCTAGTCCGGAACAAATATGTCCAATCCTCCCCAGAACTGGTGTTCAGGCGGGCCAAATCTCTTCGAGATCGTTTGATTACCAGCCACTATCGCACACCAGATCAAACCTCGCGGGGACAACTAGGCACCTCGCCATGTGGGGACTGCCCTAGATGCCCTTGGGTTGCGGATGTGCAGAAATGGACACTACCCAATGGCGAGATTTTTTTGCCTAGCTTCTTAGCCAATTGCAAGACCACTGGAGTAATTTATCTGATGTTGTGTGAGTGCCGTGCTTTTTATGTGGGGAAAACGATTAGGGAACTCCAACACCGCATTGGGGATCGCGTGAACTTCAGCAATGGCAAATTGACTACATATCGGCCTATACCATAAATTTAACCCCCATGCAGTGCAATTTTTTGTGCTGGAGGTGGTGCCTCCTGACCCCGGGGGGGGGGGGCGATCGTGACCGGACCCTCCTACAGGGTGAAACGCTTTGGATTGAGCGCCTGGGTGCGGTCGTCCCCCTGGGGTCAGGAGGCAAACCTTTTCTCTAATTATTCACTTAGCATCACTTGCTGGTGGTAATGATTTGCTCATCTTCTCCTGTCTGTTTTGGTTTATGTATCATGGGTTTAGGCACTGTCCCCTGTGATAATCCAGGAACAATGCCTTTTTACACTGCCGATTGTTCCCGGGCCTTCCCGGATTATGTATTATGTGCCAGGGCATCGCCCCTTGTGATGTTGCCACTGGCCTGTCCCAATTGTTCCTAATTGCCAAAATATGCGCCCTATGATTGCTGTGTCTTATCCCGTACAATGATTGCACTAGGACGCCCCCCCCCCCTTTCCAAGTTATAAAATGTCCAGATTAATATCTACTATGACTATACTAGACTGTGATTTTGTATAGCACAATTTATTTAATCTTGTATCAATTGTTTATATTTTATGATTACGTAGTAGATCTACTTGCTGTATTATTACAGACTTGTGAGTCCAATGTCTCTGTTTCAACACCAGGTGGCGCTGGCGCGCATTGGATCCCCTTGGCAGAAGTGCTGTGCCCCTGGAGTGTTGCCTTGTCCTCACTCAGCGTGACATGCTCGCTCTTACGTGGCCTCAGTCTTGGGTTGTCCCGCCCTTTGGACTGGTCCACGAGTAGTGCGTGCGCAAATATCCCTTGCGCATGCAAGCTAAGGGACACCGGACCGAGCGACATCACACGCGGCCGACGGCCTGCGTGTGCGCCGCTCGGTTGGGTATATAAGCAGGATGCCCCTGCTTGCCAGCAGCATGGAGAGGATCCCAGGGATGTGAGATACCGGACGCTTTGTTGGTGAGTGGCTACATGTTATGGGTCAGTGGCTGCTGGGATTGCATGGTGGCCATTATTGGCCCCTTGTTCATGTGTCTATAGAAAAGCCATGACCATCTATATTTTCTATTACCACCTTGTTGTTTTGACATATATATTTTATATATTTCATAAATCTCAGGCCCTTCTTACTAGCCCAGCTTCACTGCTCAGGGCCCCTCAGGTGCATCTTCTATAGCATTGTAACCAGCTTCTGGTGCCACCACCCAGACCGGTGCTCATCCCCTGGGATCAGTACTGAATCACTACACAATTTAACCAGATATTTTCTGGATAGTATCTTCTTTACTGATATTAACCCTGGGTGTTTTTTTCCTCAGGTCCAAGGACCCCCACACTCCTTGTGGCTGACCTGGTTCCCCCCCTTTCCCCCCTCCCTTTTTCCCTTCCCTTCCTTCCTTCCCTTTCCCCCCTCTTCTTTCACTCTCCCTTCCCTCATTTCCTTTTCTTTTCCTTCCTCTTCCCCCCTTGTCCTTCCCCCTCTCCCCACCTTCTCCCCGTTCCTCTCCCTTCCTTTCCTTGCTGTCTGCTCCCTCCCTATCCCTCTCCCTTTTCTTTCTCTTTCTCCTTTTTCTTTTTTCCCCCTCTTTTCCGCCCCTCCCCCCATTATTTCCCCTCCCCCCTTCCCTTCCCCTCCCATCTCTTTTTCTTCCCCACTCAATCATATATACACCTGGTAACTGTATTCTAATCATCCCTTTAGTATTGGAACTTATTGTATTTACCGCCATGCATACCACCCCACTTTTGCTGATGAGGGACACATGGGCGTGCCTAGGCCACACCTGGTTTTGACTCAACATGTGGGTAAGCTAAGCCATGTTAATATATTTCCCCATTGTATATTCTGCGTAACTACATTATTTTATGTATGTTCACAATTATGCTTGTGTTTATGATTACTAATTTTGTATTCCTAACTACTTCAGATACCCCTCCTGATGAAGCGGTAACCCACGAAACATGTAGAGGTTTTAAGATATCTAAAGTCCAGTCACCACCTGATCTTCCCCTCCCCTTTTTATGGGGTGCATCGCTGAGTGGTATAACTAGTGTTTTTATGATCTATGTTTGTTTAATATCCCCATGTTTTAATTGAATGTACTAAATAAACTTGTGAAATTTTTAAATTTTTTGTTGTATCCTGTACTCATAAATGGTGTCATGATAGTCTAGTTCTCTAATCAGCTTTTGGGGTATTGGCTGGGGACCTCTTATGCCGATTCATAAACGAGTACATAGATGTCTTTAGCAAAAAGGGGGCAGACCAACTACCACCGCATAGGTCTTACGACTGCCCCATTGAGCTGCTCCCAGGAACTGAGGTCCCCTTCGGCTGTATCTACCCCTTGTATGAACTTGAACTGTCGGCCCTCGAGGCCTATTTAGACAAAAACCTGGCCAAAGGGTTCATCCGATTGTCCACATCCCCTGCTGGGGCTGGCATTTTCTTTGTCGAGAAAAAAGACCATACTCTCCACCCTTGCATAGACTACAGGGATCTGAATCGGATCACGGTTAAAAAACGCTATCCTCTCCCGCTTGTTCCAGAACTTTTCCAGAGGCTAGGGTCGACCACCGTGTTCACCAAGCTGGACCTCAGAGGGGCTTATAACCTGATCCGCATCTGAGAGGGCGACAAGTGGAAAACTGCATTCCGGACTCGTTTTGGCCACTACGAGTACCTCGTCATGCCCTTCGGACTCTGCAATGCCCCAGCCACATTCCAGCACCTGGTCAATGACGTATTCCGAGACGTTCTGGACCTTTTTGTCATTATATATCTAGACGATATTCACATTTTTTCCTCCCCCCTGGAAGAGCATCGCCAACATGTCCGCTGTGTTCTCAGCCACTTGCAGCAACACAGACTTGATGCCAAGGCAGAGAAATGCGCCTTCGAGCGCTCCAGTATCCCATTCCTCGGATTGATCCTGTCTGTTACTGGAGTTACGATGAAGGTTACAGCTATATTGGACTGGCCAGCACCCGTGGATAAAAAAGGGGTCCAACGCTTTGTAGGTTTCTCTAATTTCTACAGACGATTCATCAGGGGATTCTCGCCCATCATCGCCCATCACTCAACTTACAAAGCAGGGTCAGCGGTTCCACTTGTCTTCCGAGGCGCAACAAGTCTTCCAAGCTCTGAAGAAGCTCTTCACCATGTGTCGCCTGTACAACCGCTACGAGAAGGTC
>BLSH010394062.1:328077-340523 GCA_018402905.1 Glandirana rugosa
TATATATATATATATATATATATATATATATATTACGTTACGGAAATCACGTCATCTGATATATGTCGATGTAGTCACATATCATATATCGCAGACAAGTCCGTCACGTTCTTATATGTATATATATAATCACATATATATATATATATATATATATATATATATATTACGTTACGGAAATCACGTCATCTGATATATGTCGATCTAAAGGCATTGCATTATATATATATATATATATATATATATATATATACACTAGGAAGGGTACATATATATTCTTCCACTGCCTGCACTATCTCTCTAGTATATTTTTTACAATCACCACTAGGTACACTAAACTGCCTGCACGCCACTACCTAAGCTCACTGACTCTCTTTCTCCACGTTTAACACACTGCATAGAGCCACTGTATAAGTGGCTTTATATAGTGTGGGGTGTGGATTGAGGCTGCTGAGCAGTGATTGGCTAAAGGCACCCTGCCTTTGGCCAATCATAGCTCTCACAGCAGACCGATTTCTGAATGGCCAAAGCATGCAGGTCATGTGCATGCTTTGGCCAATCAGAGGGTTACATTTCCCAACAATTGGAATGCATTATGCGGCACTCGAATTTCCTGCGAATGCCCCATAATATTTGGGATGCGCCAAACAGGCGAACCCCGGATGTTCAAGTTGAACATGCTTTCGACTCAAACATGCGTTCGACTCGAACTGGGGGCCCATCCCTACTACGGAATCTGAAAAACATGTCAGGCAAATGATAAGTAGTGAAAGGAACAAGCATGAACAACCAAGCGTATGCTGTATGAGCTCTGGGTGAGGAAAACTTGCCACCGAACAAGCCAATTAGAAACGATCATCTCAACCCAATAAACCTATAAACGTGATAGGTAACACTGCAGTGGTGTAACGCCATGACCCGATGATTGCGCAACTACCTATTCAAGTTTTTTTAAATTTTTTTATTTATGGTGACCGAACTGAACCTGAAATCACCATGTGTGAGCCAGACTGCAATGTGTCTATCCCATGAATTTATGTAGGCCAAGTAACCTGAGGCATAGCAGGCAAATTAAATAATGTAAACTGCAGTCTAATGCACCTGAAGACGTGTCAGGCAAAGGTATAGTAGTGAGTTAGGCTATGAGGTATGGCTATGAGTAAGCACCGGTTGTCAGGTGTGAAACGTGTCAGCTGGGACCAGTAGTTCGTTTGTATGCTGTATCACCCTTTCATTTAATAAAGCATTGGAATTGGATCTGTTGTGTGCGGCTATCCAACCTTCACTTCATCTATAGTAGTGAGTTGTCATGATAACTGAGATACGTATGAAAACAGATGAGGAGACTTGCCACCGAACAAGCCAATTAAAAATGAAATCCTCAATCCGTATACCCATGACCCTGATAGGTAACCCTGCGTTGGTGTGTGTCGTAAACCAAGCGTGTGAAATCTGGCCATTCGGTGTGTGCATGAGTTTGACAACGAAAATGCCAGTATGAAGAAAGTACCCACCTGAGATGGACTGAAACTGAAAAACTATGAAACCTTGTAATCCCTGTTGATATGCAGAAACCACCACTACCGAAAAAGGAACATAAACATACAAAGATACTACTTGGACCAACGCATGATTATTGATGTCAGGTTGAACAAGAAATCATTGTGACCGAACCCTTGCAAGGTTGTGGAGTGGTGGTAAGGGTAACCTCAGAGCGTGGAAGTCCTGAGTGGAGCGTGCCCTGTAAACCTCTTACTAAGCTTGATGTGGGGTGTACAGCCTTGACTGAAAGGGTGCCCTACCTGGACACTTACCCAGACGAAGTGGGATTCGAGCTGTGCTAACAAGTAGTGAACAAAATGTTGCAACGTCACCCCATGAGTGACAACAACTCCTGCTGGTGATCTGATTGGAGGTGTAACAGTGAATGCACCTCGCTGTAATGGCCCACTTAATGCAGCCATGAATGCAGAGGAGCTACCATGCATGCAGCAATCCACCCCATCTTTTGATCTACCTCTAACTAACGTACCAGCCATGCTCAGTGTTCTCTCTGCTGTACACCCGTGTGATGTAGTGTAGGAAGCATGCCCAGCTGCTTTGCCCCCCTGTGGCATATCATGCCATCTGTATGCAGAGACCAACTCCCCCCTGCCACCCCCTCCCTCCCAAGCGTCACGCAGAGCGATGCCCCCCAGCCCTTCCAAGCATGTCTTGTGAGTTGTGCCTCCACCTGCCTGGCTATCCACCCGGAGTGACCTTACCTGATTTAACAGTAACACAGAGTCAGCCTCCCAAAAGAAACATAGGCCGTGCACAGACTGCAATATGCGTTGTAGGGGGCGCCAACAGTGAGAAAGGTGGTAACAGGTTCCCTGAAAAGCTGAGCCCAAACATCTGAAAACAACCCACCATGTGAGCCCTGAATGCTGAGCAGGCAGCCGTTCCCCAGCTAAACACCCCCATCGATACCTGTGCCCTACCGTGAGATCAGGGAGAAGCGAGCCCCGCTTTAGCCACGTCCTCCTTGCCGGGATGAAAGACTGGAAGTGACTTCCGACGGTCACACCAGAAGTGACCTTGTGAAGAGAGGGCGTTGACAACACAAAAAAAACGTAGGAACTGAGGAGAAAGGAGGCAGGCTTTATGCAGCCTGACTCCTCCTGCAAATTCAGGCTGACCTGCGGTCAGCCTTCTCATATGTAATTATGTGTACAAATACAAACAATTCACATGGAAATTGTTAACCCAACTATCCCTTCTTCTCACCAAGAGTAAGCTTAGACTGTATTGGGAACCAACCTTACTTCCTTCCTTTTCTACTTCCTCTCCCTTCATCTTTTTCTTTACCTTCCCCTTTTCAGCTCTTTCCTTTCATTATCCTTTTTGTGGAGACTTTACCTGTTCTACTATCGTATTATTATACTGTAGATATAGGATCCACTGTATGCAGACTGGCTAGCTGATCTCAATTCTGCATTAAGTAGAAATTCCTACATGAAGTTAAAATATAGGTTGGCCCAGTCATGCAAAATCTCATATAAACTTTAACATGTTAATGTGAATTCAGAAGTAGTTTTCAATATTTATAAATCTGCTTCTTTTATTAACATAATACCCGGTAATCATGCCGTGAGGGTCCTTTTTTAGGCATGCCTTGTTATGAGGGGGGGGGGGGGGTGCAACACGCTGGGATTGATTTCCTAAGGGCAAATAGATTGTGCAGTTGCCTCAGAGTCTAATAACTGAGGTAAAGCTTCATTTTGCATAGAGCATCCAATCATGTGCAAGGAAAATCTAAAAAAGTGCATTTTTGCTTGCACATGATTGGATAATAGAAGTCAGCATAGCTTCTACTCATTTACTAAGCTCTGGAGCAACTGCTCTTGCGAAGTGCACAGTCTATTGGCCTTTAGTAAATCAACCCCTCTGTTTCTTCCCTTCCTCCTCATTGTGCTTTTTAACTGTCACATGGACATTCAATGGAGACAGACTTTAAGTGGTCATTTCAACACACATTACCCAGACATGGTAAATTTCCCCTATCCTTGTGAGCAAGCCACGAGTGGTGAAATGTATCAAGGAAGGTTGGTTTTTGGATGGAGAAATTGATGTAGGCAGTTAATTCATTGATTATTAAAAAAATATTCTAAGAGGAGCTACGTGGGCTGTGGCTGATATTTTCATATTTTCAATGGTCCACTGTCCTCATCAGGAAAGCAGTTCTGAGAAATGTAATGCAACCATCACTGGAATGGATTAAAGGGAAATTGTATAATTTGGAACAAAACAAACACACATACTAACCTCCATACTGCAGCATCGGTGTGATGCTGCAGCTTTCCCTTGTCAGCTCTAAGACCGAGAATTGACTGATCACATGACCACTGAACACACAGTTCTCAGTCTTCTTGGAGCTGAGAGCAGCGACTGACAGTCACTGTTTGTCACACCGTCCCTCCAGCACTCAGTGGAGTGCCGGGCTGGAGAGGAACAGGAACAGCTGAGGCTGAGCCAGCTGCTGATCAGGGATCTGGGAGGATCCTGACAATATACCTTCCAGATCCTGGAGCAGCTTTGTGACATCAGCTGACAGTGGGCTTTAGCTTTTCGGGTCACAGGAGAGCAAAAGCAAGTGCACTTCTGTGACCCACAAGAAAAGTATGGCCAAATAAGCTTTGGCCATGCTTCTGTTTCAAGGCAGGAAGTGCCTGCAATAGGGCTGCAGGAGATTGGCAGCACTGAGATGCAACAAGCTTCAAAAGATGTGATAATGAGTATTTTATTAAAAATGCACTTATTTATCATTCATAGTGCTTAACAAATTAGATCGCATTTGGTTAGAGTTTAAATACACTTTAAAACAGACAAATATCTAATAAAAGTAGGCATTTCTTCACAATATAGAATATTTTAACAAATTATATTTTTCTTGGTCCCAGATTGTATTGAAACTATTCCAAAAATAGGGCTAAAAGCCAGAATGGTACTTATGATTCATGCATTTAAACTTTAATAACAGAAATGAAGCCTGCCTACAATAGCCTTTTAGAATGATTTGTATGATGCTCTAAAATATCTGAAAAGCGAGAACAAAATTAACATGTCAAGTAAGAGCTTGTGCATTGACAGAAGACCTTTGTACTGATAGATATTGAATTCTTAATATTTAACCTTGACACATGTCTCAATATAATCCTTTCCCAGATTTTGTATGCAGATGCATTGTTTTGGCTGCATCGTCCCTTCCCTTTAAATCAATGATGTATTGATATCAAGTTTAGGTCAAGAAAAGGGTCTCTTGGTTCCTGGCCTAGCTGTCTCTTTCCATCAAATGAAACCATGTATCTTGGACAAGTGAGTCTTCAGCCATAATTTACAACATAGGAGGCAGCAGACTTAATCCTGTGAGCTTCAAAACATGCAGATATTGGATTTTGTCAAGATTTATCGACTTGAACCAAAAGATCAATATTTTCCATGTGGGACAATGAATGTTGATGTTCACTGGAGTCATACATGGATTTCTTCATATAGTTCAATCATCTCATCAAACAAGTACACAGTGTTGGCTGCATGTTGTCAGCTGAGGGTGGAGGAGAGTTTTTATTGTTCAATGTGATAGTAAAAATGAGACAGGTCTTTTGTAAGCAGTAGATCTGAGGTGGTAGTCCAGCAAGCAAGCTGTGAGAAAGAAATTTCATGCATGCACTTTCAAAATATCATTTTTTTCATCTAGATTGTTTTTTGCGTCTTTTTGAAATTATTAGAACTGAAGATGTACAAAATCCCTATAAATAGACGAGAAGTGGGTGCGAGGAATTGAAGGAAAAAGTTGAAACAGTGGTTTAAAATATATTTCACAAAACTATTTTTTTTGTTGCACTCGTTGTAATAAACACACCCTCTCAAAATAGTTTCCATATAGAGGCAAACAGAAAAAAAAACAGAATTTCAGTTCTTCCATTTTCCTGTAGATGGCATTGATAAGAGTGGATCATCTCCAACCAAATGTTTTAATTGCTAGAAAGGGTTGTATCTGCACAATTTCAGCCTCGCTTATTGGCGTTCATGTGCATCTCTGTGTAAAAGTTAAGCAGTATTAAACCCAAAAGAAAATATTTGATATATTGCAGCTTATCAATTCTTAGACATGATGGTTGTATTAGTTTCCTTGTTTAGGCTTTCTTTCTTCTATTTTCATCCAGTGATCCAGCCAGCAAGTCTGTTGTTTTTCACAAGATCAATCTCTCCAGCCACGTTCTTAACAATGGATGAGTCATCGGCTTTCCCGCTGATAGCAGAATGAGAAAAAAATTATTGCCAAATTAGCCCCAATCCATACCAGGCCCTTATCCGAGTATGCAGCCTTGCAGGCCAGGAAAGAGGGGGTGAGCAAACGCCCTCCCCTCCTGAACCATACCAGGCCACATGCCCTCAACATGGGGGGTGCTTTATGGGGCTCTGCCCTCCCACCCTAAAGCACCTTGTCCCCATGTTGATGGGGACAAGGGCCTCTTCCCCACAACCCTGGGTGGTGGTTGTGGGAGTCTGTGAACAGGGGGCTTGTCGGAATCCTCCTTTATTAAAAAAAAAAATGTCCCCAATGTAGATCCATCATCAATCACCACACCCGGCACACTGACAGAAAAAGAAAAAGAAACTGCTCTGCCAGATGCTAAGGCTAACCGCCGACTGCCTGCTTTGACAGTTCTTACATAGGCAAGGGGCGGCGCCAGCTGGTGATATCACCTGCTAGCACTGGCTCCTTGGGACATTACTGACCACGCATGCACTTTTTTTGGGTCTGGCAGTGTAGCGGGCGTTATAATTGATGATGGCTCTACATCAGGGACATTGTTTTTTTATTTTTAATAAAGGAATTATCAAAAACTGTGCGTGTGTTTTTATTTCTTTTTGACACTTTTTTGGTGAATGGGTAGGGGTAACATGTACCCCATACCCCCACCCCAAAGCACCCTCTACATGTTAAAGGCATGTGGCCTGGTATGGTTCAGGAGGGGGGCACTCGCTCGTCCCTCCCCCTTTCCTGGGGGGCTGCATGCTCAGATAAGGGTCTGGTATGGATTTAGGGAGGATCCCACGCTATTTAAAAAAAATGGTATGGGGTTCCCCTTAAAATCCATACCAAACCCAAAGAGCCTGGTATGGATTGGGGGGGACCCCCACGCCGTTTTTGTTAACATTTTTGTATTTCCGGCAATGGCTGGCTGCCAGGAAAATCAATTTAAATGTCTTTTTTTTTTTTACATATGTCAGTTTTGCTGCAGCAGGTTCTACACACAGTATAGATGCACAGCTTTACAGGCAGACTAAGGGGACCCCCTTATATATATATATATTTAAAGGCTTTTTTCATTTTTATTGTTTCACTTTAAGCATCGTTAACCACTTCCCGTCCACGCTATAGCGAAATATGGCTACATTGTGGGTCTTAATTGCTGGAAGGGCATCCATGTACGTCCTCCCATGCATGAGCATGACGCGTTCTGTGATCACTGAGTCAATGAGAATCGGTAAGGGGCCAATCCCAGTCCCTTACCACGTGACCAGCTGTCAGCCAATGACAAAAGAAAATGTTTCCTTTTTCCACCGCATGGTGCAGCAGATGGATTGGGGACAGTGGAAAAAAGGGAGGATCAGAGCAGACAGGATCAAACAGCCTTTTTACACATTGTGGATGAATAACCCCTTAGGTTACACAGTTGGCTAATTGGGAGCGGTGTGGCTGAGAGGTGTACTCCTTCTGGGGATGCATTAAGAGGAACGGAGATCTGGAGTAGCTTGTCCCATTGAGTTTTACTCTCTTCAGCATGTCTGAGCCGGGGGTCTGATGTGGAAGTGTGCATGTTATCTTACCACTTGGTGGAGGGGAGCACTCTGGTGCTTATCTGGGATCCTTATCATCCACACATCTGCACACTCTTTTGAATTTTCCTTTTGGCTTTATGCTGTATCATGCGGATGTGGATTGATTATGAACATTGATAAGGACTGCTTACCTATATTTTAATAGCGCTGCACTGTTTATTTGTTTATGTACTTGTGGCATATTGTTTATTTTGAAAAATATATTCCAGAAGGCATATGCCTTAGGTAATACAGTTACAGATTTTCCATGAATTAACACTCTATATAATGAACATAAATGGAAAAGGGAAACAAAGTTGGAGACAGGCACAAGCAGCGCCGGCTCCTCCATGGAGGGCGCTGCCCCCCGATAATCCCCCCACTAATTTCTATTAAAAAAAATTATGGGCGGGTCAGTTGACAGCAATTCCCAAAGCCCATTGGTCAACTATTAAAGTGCGTAGGTGTGCACCAACGAAGCGAACATCTATACACTGATTGTCTCTGGCCTCAGTCACTGTCCTCCGGTCAGGGGCAGGGCGGGTCTGGTGGACGTGCTGGTGCTTGGATTGCACGCATGCACGCCTGTGATTCCCGCCAACTGTGGGAGAGAGAGCGGCCTTATGAGTCCCCTGAGGTAAGTACTGCTGTGTACTGGGCTGCAATACCTGTGTGCTGGGCTGCAATACCTGTGTGCTGGGCTGTAATACCTATGTGCTGGGCTGTAATACATGTGTACTGGGCTGCAATACCTGTGTGCTGGGCTGTAATACCTGTGTGCTGGGCTGTAATACCTGTGTGCTGGGCTGCAATACCTGTGTACTGGGCTGTAATACCTGTGTACTGGGTTGCAATACCTGTTTGCTGTATTGTAATACCTGTGTACTGGGCTGTAATACCTGTGTGCTGGGATGTAATACCTGTGTATTGGGCTGTAATACCTGTGTACTGGGCTGTAATACCTGTGTGCTGGGCTGCAATACCTGTGTACTGGGCTGCAATACCTGTGTGCTGGGCTGCAATACCTGTGTACTGGACTGTAATATCTGTGTACTGGGCTGGAATACCTGTGTACTGGGCTGTAATATGTGTGTGCTGGGCTGCAATACCTGTGTACTGGGCTGTAATACCTGTGTGCTGGGCTGCAATACCTGTGTACTGGGCTGTAATACCTGTGTACTGGGTAGCAATACCTGTTTGCTGTATTGTAATACCTGTGTACTGGTCTGTAGTACCTGTGTGCTGGGCTGTAATACCTGTGTACTGGGCTGTAATACCTGTGTGCTGGGTTGTAATACCTGTGTACTGGGCTGTAATACCTGTGTTCTGGGCTGTAATACCTGCATGCTGGGCTGTAATACCTGTGTACTGGGCTTCAATACCTGTGTACTGGGCTGTAATACCTGTGTGCTGGGCTGCAATACCTGTGTACTGGGCTGTAATATCTGTGTACTGGGCTGGAATACCTGTGTACTGGCTGCAATACTTGTGTACTGGATGTGGCTGCAATATCTGTGTACTGGTTGCATTCTGTGTTACTGGCTGACATATACTCCACCTGTGATGCTGAGCTGTATACTCCTGACACAATATGTGGAATACAGGGGACGGAGTAGGTGGGTTATATAAGGGGTAGGGCTTATGAGTAGTAGGAGTGGTCAAAGGAGAAGGGTGGGGTCTGGTGCCCTCCCACCCTAAAACTTCACCAGCCACCACTGAGAACAAGCACTATGATACTGCAAATGCAAGAATATTAGAATCAGAAACAATTATCAAGCATTGAGTTGCAAGACAAGAGATATATATGTAGCGCTAATCCCCGCAGGAGCCGCTTAAGTATGTTTGGTTGCGTACTCTGCCTTTCAACCCCAATAACAGTCTGAGCTCCCCCTGGCACACCTGGCAATAGTGTAAGTGCAAGGACCAATGAGAAACATACACATTATGATAAAACAAAGAAATTGCCTACTGTAAGGTTTCTGTGGAAAAGTAAAGAACAGTAACGATGCACATAGGTCAAGTGAATCAGTTGAAGAATAATAACTAAGACCCAGAGCAATATAGCTCAATACTGTATTCAGGCTGCTATCAGGGGATTCCAAACCTGAGAATAACCCCAAGAGCATAGGCAAACCCTTAGCATTGACAATCCTATAGCAGATTGGTTACCTCTAAATAAATTGGCTCTATGAGTCCAGACAGGAGAAGAGCAGAAGAATGACCTCTCCCTTTTGTCCCCTGACACTACAGGCCAAACAGCAAACACTGTACTCAAATCAATATTTACTGGCCTAACTTCTCAGATAAACTATCCTGCACACCCACTACATATACAGTGCCCTGAGTAGGTGTGTGCCTGTATGGCTTCAGCAACTTCAGTCCCTTGGAAGAAGGATGAGACCTTGGATCTTTAGCTAGCGTCAGGAACCATGAATCAGACTGAGACAGAAGTGCAGTAAAAATCACATATTTTATATAATGGTAAAATAGTATAAAGAGAGCAAACATATTTAAAACATAGCCAGAGTTCAGTAACCAGAGCGGTTAGTCAGAACAAGCCAGTGAAACAGGAATCCAGAGATCAGCATAGTAGAGGCAGCAAACAGGATCAGGAACCAGAATGAAAGTCAGCCAGGCAAAGTCTTAATCCAGAAAGCCCGGTCCTGACAGTACCCCATCCTCAAAGACCCCTCCCCCTCAGAGGACCACCAGGTTTGAGGGGGAAACGTCTAAGGAAAGCACGGTGGAGGACAGGAGCATGTACGTTCGAGGATGAGATCCAAGAGTTCTCCTCCAAATCATACCCTTTCCAATGAACCAGTTACTGTATATGCCCACGGAACCTACGGGAATCAATGATAGATTGTATTTCATACTCCTCTTGGTTCTCAACCTAAACTGGGTGAGGATGTGGTACCGGGGTGGTAAAGCAATTGCATACCAAAGGTTTTAATAAGGAGACATGAAATACATTTGAAATATGCATATCAGAAGGAAAGTCTAAAATGTAAGCCACTGGGTTGATCCTACAGAGAATACAGAAAGGCTCAATAAACCATGGTGCCAGTTTCGGTGAGGGAACACGGAGTCGGAGGTTGCGAGATGACAGCCAGACCCTCTCCCCAACTTGGTAGGAAGGTGCAGGTAGGCATCTGCGGTCAGTATGGAGTCTGTACCTCTCATTGGCACGTCGCAAGGACTCTTGGACCTGTACCCAAGTGGAACAAAGACTACAGAAATGCTCCTCCAATGCAGAAATGCTCTGAGGAACAAATGAGTCAGGCAACATGGGTGGTTGGAAACCATAATTCGACATAAACTGAGGCAATCGGGAAGCAGTATTAATGACACTGTTGTGAGCAAACTCCACCCAAGGTAAGAGGTCTGACCAGTTGTTATGGTGGTCAGAAATGTAGCAATGAAAACTGGTTGGCTAGTTCGGTGGCCTCATTGGACTGCGGGTGATACGCAGAAGAGAAGGAAAGCTGAATTCCCAACTGTGCACAAAAGGCTCGCCAAAACCTGGACACAAACTGGCTACTCCTGTTCGAGATGATAACCTTGGGTAGCCCATGTAAGCGAAAGATCTCCCGAGCAAAAATGGATTCCAGTTCTTTGGATGTGGGCAACTTCTTAAGTGGAATACATTGTGACATTTTTGAAAACTGGTCAACAACCATAAGGATAACTGTGTTGCCCTGAGAGTTGGGTAACACCACAATAAAATCCATAGACAGATGGGTCCAAAGCCTCCCTCTCTCCATTGGGTATAGGTTGTAGGAGGCCCACTGGAATTGTTATGGTGTCTTACTCTGATCACACATGGAACAAGCGGCTACATTAGTGTGGAGACTAGGCCACCAGAATTGTTTGGAAATAGCCCAAATGAGTTGATTCTTTCCTGGGTGGCCAGCAGCCTTGGGAGAATGGTAAATCTGGAGCACAGCAGTGAGGAAACTCTCAGGGTACAAAGCAGCGTTCACAGGGTTTCTCAAGGGGGGAATGGATTTAAGCAGCAAGAATTCTGTCACCCAAAGGTGAAGTGAGACTGGTACAAACTGTAGCCAGGATACGATCGGGAGGTATCACAGTAACAGGAACCGACTCCATCTTGGAAGCGGAGGAAAACTGTGGTGACAACGCATCAGCCCTTACATTCTTAGTTCCGGATAAGAATGAGACTGTATGTAATGTAATTGAAGCTTGACAAGAAAAGAGCCCATTGTGCCCTTCTGGGAGAGAGGCCTTTAGCCTCTGACAAGAATGTGAGACTTTTATGGTCAGTCAGAATGAGAACTGACACAGTGGTACCTTTGAGTAGATGCTTCCATTCTTTATGGGCTAAAATGATCGCTAACAACTCTTTGTTCCCAATCTCGTAATTACATTCCACATGATACAATTTCTTGGGAAAATAGCCACAAGGATACATAGCACTCTCAGAGGTAGGAAGTTGAGCCAGAGGTCACCAACTCCAGTTTCAGATACATCAACCTCAAGGATGAAAGGTAATGTAGGATCATGATGTACCAACACAGGAGCAGAAACAAAGGCAGCCTTGATACTCACAAAGGGACTAATGGAATCTGGAGACCAATTCTGTGGGTTACTGTCCCTCCTGGTCATATCAGTCAGGGGTTTGACCAGAGACGAGAAGTTACGAATAGAGTTGAGCGAACCTCTGGAAGTTCGGGTTCTGCTGGTCCGTCCGAACTTCGGGACAAAGTCCGGGTCCGGGTCCGGACGGAACCCGAACGATCGCACGGACAACGAACCCCATTGAAATCAATGGGGACCCGAACTTTTATGCACAAAAATGGCTGTAACAAAGTCCTGGAAAGCCCCAGAGGGCTGCAAAAGGAAGTAAAATGGGGGTAAGGGTAGGGCAAGTGCCCTACAAAAAAATGGGGACAGGGAAATAACTGTAAATATTTTTTAAAAAATTCAAGCCTGCCTGGTCGTCTTGGGCTTGAAGGTCTCCAAGCGAGTTGAGATAAGCATTGAAGAGCAGAGACCAGTTTGGGGACTGACTATACTGGTCCTCCCTGTCATTGGGTGTCTTAACCAGAGGTCTA
>BLSH010394062.1:398322-421232 GCA_018402905.1 Glandirana rugosa
TGGACCGGCCTTCCGAGGTTTTATTGCGTCTACCGGAAAGGACCCCGGGTGACGTACCAGCCCTGTCAACGAGGCGGGGTCCCCGAACTCGTCCCCCCCCTATACATTACAATACGCTCCGTGGTATTACCTGCCCGCTATGAACAGCGGAACGTACGCTAGTGAAACTCTGTTCTCATAACACCAATAGAAGTAGACATACAAACAGTAGAGTTTACTTTAAATATACCATGTGTACACTAACAAAGGTAAAAAATAATGCAATTGAAGGAAAAGGATGGAGTCGTAATTACAAAAAAAAAAAAAAAAAATTTGAAATCCCCTATGTATCGGAGAAGACAACATGTATGTATAACATTGTATTGCTAAATGTTTGTACTATACTTTCTAAAACCAATAAAGAACTAAAGTTTAAAAAAAAAAAAAAAAAACATTAATGCTGAGGTAGGAAAAGGAAGTTAACGTAATAAAAAATGGAAACAATCACATGTGTACCATATAAATTTCATTTGAGATGACAAACATACAGATGAAGATAACCACAATACTCTTGTCTCAAAGTGATCGCATGCAAGGCGACAAGTATCGCCCGTCCATTATGGTGCCTCGCATAACATTACATATCCCCCCCCTGCTCAAGCCCCTGGGGCGGAGCAACTGTCCCGACCATGCAGTGGGCCCCAGGAAAGGCCATCTGCGTTATTTTGGAGCCTTCCGGCCAGGTGTTTCACTGAGAACTTAAACGGCTGTAGGGCCAGGAACCACCTAGTCACCTGGTTATTTTTCTCCGGGTTGTTACACATCCACTTAAGGGGGGCATGGTCAGTGACTAGCCTTAATGACCTGCCCAGCAGGTAGTATTTTAGGGCCTCTAAGGCTCATTAGATAGGCAGGCACTCCTTTTCCACAATGCCTATTAAGCTTCCTGCTTAAGTAGATGACCGGGTGCTCCTCACCGTCTCTGATCTGGGACAGAACAGCACCTAGTCCCACCTCAGAGGCATCGGTTTGAACAACAAACTCCTTTGTGAAGTCTGGGGTCACGAGCACTGGCTGTATACAAAGGGCTTGCTTCAACTTCTGGAAGGCCTTCTTGACATTGGGATTCCACTTAACCATTCGTGACTCTCTACCCTTCGTCAGATCGGTCAGAGGGACGGCAATGGTGGCAAAGTCAGGGATGAAGCGTAGGTAATACGCCGTAATCCCCAGGAAGGCACAAGCCTGTTTTTTGTTCACTGGTTGGGGCCACTTTTGAATAGCCTCAATCTTATTGGTCTGGGGCTTGATCAGACCCCGACCAATAACAATGGCTGTTAAACCTGCTACCCTCAGCGAATCTATCACTGCCTGCACCCGGGGCAGTTGTGATTCCCAATCTGGGCTGTGGATGACCAAATCACCCAGATAGGCGACTGCATAGGGCCAATGTGGCCTCAAGGTTTTGTTAATCATTCTCTGGAAGGATGCAGGATGAGGGATACAGGGGCCCAAGCATTCTCTTGTATTGGAAGGACCCCTCAGGGGTAGAAAAGGCCATTCTTTCTTATGCTGACTCTGTTAGGGGGATCTGCCAGTAACCCTTAGTTAGGTCTAGTGTTGTTATGTTCCGGGCACCTCCCAACCTATCCACAAGTTCGTCATCCCGCGGCATCGGGTATGTGTCAAACTTAGACACATCATTCAGCTTCCTGAAATCGTTACAGAACCAGATAGTGCCATTGGGCTTTGGGACCAGCACTATAGGGCTCAATGAGGCGCTGTGGGACTTCTCTATCACATCTAACTCCAACCTGGTTTTTATTTCTCTCACCACTGCCTCTAGTCTAGCCTCAGGCATTCGGTAAGGTTTTACATTTACACTGACCCCTGGTTCCGCGATTATGTGATGTTGTAGTACAGTGGTCAGTCCGGGTAGGGAAGAGAAAAAGTCTCTATTTTTACTGACAAATTCCTCAACATCATTTTGTTGCACCAGTGACAAGGACTCGGTTATGGGGACATCCGGGGTCAGGGGTGACCTGCCCTTTTGGGGCGTAGGCACTGCCAATAAACTCTCTCTGTCCTTCCATGGTTTTAGGAGATTAACATGGTAAATCTGCTCTGGTTTCCTTTTCCCAGGCTGGTAAACTTTGTAGTTTACTTCCCCTACTAATTCGGACCCTGCCACATTGCCAGGAATTTACTTTCAATTGTGCGGACTAGCACCAGCACTCTGTCTCCAGGTTGAAGGTTCGGGTTTTGGCATCCCGATTGTAAACCCTCCTCTGGGCTTCCTGGGCTTGTCATGTTGTAGTACAGTGGTCAGTCCGGGGTAGGGAAGAGAAAAAGTCTTTATTTTTACTGACAAACTCCTTAACATCGTTTTGTTGCGCCTGTGGCAAGGACTCGGTTATGAGGACATCCGTGGTCAGGGGTAACCTGCCCTTTTGGGGCGTGGGCACTGCCAATAAACTCTCTCTGTCCTTCCATGGTTCTAGGAGAATAAACCCTCCTCTGGGCTTCCTGGGCATGTCATGTTGTAGTACAGTGATCAGTCCGGGTAGGGAAAACAAAACGTCTCTATTTTTACTGACAAATTCCTTACCGTCATTTTGTTGCGCCAGTGACATGGACTCTGTTATGGGGACTAGCACCAGCACTCTGTCTCCCAGGTTGAAGGTCCGGGTTTTGGCACCCCGATTACAAACCCTCCTCTGGGCTTCCTGGGCTTGCTCCATATGCTCTCGTACAAGGGGCAGGACAGCTGCAATTCGATCCTGCATCAAGGAAACGTGCTCTATAATGCTTCTATATGGGGTTTTCTCTCCTTCCCATGTCTCTTTTGCAACATCTATCAGCCCCCTGGGATGTCTACCATACAAAAGTTCAAAGGGGGAATACCCTGTAGACGCCTGTGGAACCTCTCATATGGCAAACACGAGGTACAGCAGCAAAAAATCCCAATTTTGCCCATCTTTATCCACCACCTTTTTTTTTTGCATACTCTTGAGGATCTTGTTAAACCTTTCCACCAGACCGTCAGTTTGGGGGTGGTAAACAGAGGTTGTTAAATGGGAGATTTTGTACAACTTGCACAATTCTCTGGTCACTCTGGACATGAACGGGGTACCCTGATCCGTCAATATTTCTTGAGGGATCCCCACCCGACTAAACACCTGGACCAGCTTCTTGGAGATAGTCTTAGCGGAGGTATTCTGCAAGGGTATGGTCTCAGGATAGTGGGTCGCATAGTCCAGGATCACCAGGATGCGCTGGGGTCCCCAGGATAATTTTACTACTGGTCCCATGAGATCCATGCCAATTCGCTCAAATGGCATTTCAATTATGGGAAGTGGGACAAGGGGACTATGAAAATGGGGTGACGGGGCCATCATTTGACACTCAGGGCATGATTCACAGTATTCTTTGACATCTGCATACAACCCAGGCCAGAAGAATCTCTGGGTTATTCTCTCCCTGGTTTTCTCCATACCCAGATGTCCCCCCCATTACATGCCCATGGGCCAGATCTAGCACCATCCTGCGGAAGGGTTTGGGAACAACTAGCTATTCCACTTCATCCTCCCCACGTTTTACCATCTGATAAAACAAATAATTTTTAAGTGCCATGTAGGGAAAAGACACCCCCAATGTGGGTACACAGGTTCCCCATCCATCACCTTCACGTTTTGTCTGGCTCTAAGGAGTGACATTTTGTAGTTGTTCTGTAAAGAAGTCCTCTCTCTGGACCTCTAAGTTAGGTACTACATTCAGTTCACTCTCAACGTCAGTGTCAGAGACATTGTCTGGGTCATTAGCCCCCTGCTGTAAGCTATCTTCCAGTTCCTCTGGCTCCCCTGCCAGTACAGGAAAATGTCACGCACCTGATGGTGGAGTCTGTCTTGTGCAGGAAGCAACCACTCTTACGGCCCTGGTTCGGGAACCCCTGATAGAGCAGACAGAGGGTTCCAGAGCACAGTTGGGCACGAGGGCTGGACTGGAACACTGTTGGCAAGATAGGTCTGTCAGAGGCTCGTGCTGGTGTAGAGTAGTGAGGCAGGCAGAGGTCGGCAACTGGCTGGCAAGCGGTACAGAAGTATCAGGCAAAAGGGTCGTCAGGTGCAGGCAGGGTCATTAACGAGCAGGCAGCAAGGTACAAAGGGATCAGGCAGAAGAATGGTCATGGGCAAGCTGAGGGTCGGTGCAGGCGGAAGTCAATCAAAGGTCAAACAAGCCGGGTCTCAGGAACAGGTCAGGATACAGATTCAAAGGATAGGTAGCTCTCCAGATACACTCCAACGCTGTAGAACGGACAGCACTCACTACAGGAAGCAGGAAGTTTAAATAGGGCTGCTCATCCAGGAAATAGAGGAAACCACAACCAAGTGTAATTAACCCTCAGCACAGTCTTTTTCTAACAGAGGGTCTCCTCCCTCCTCGGTCCTGCCACCAGTCTCCCCTTCCTTTTGGCAAAATGGGTCTGACGAAAGGTCCCGTACTTCCGCAGCAGGGGGAGCTCTATCCTCCAGACTCCCTGTGCCTTCCCATAACCTCCAAAAATGGGGAAAATCCCTGCCCACTAGGGTGTCATAAAGTAATGAAGGTATCACCCCCACTGAATGAGTCACACTACCGCAAGGGGTGTCAATCTCAACCACCACCGTCTGGTAGTCACGAGTGTCCCCATGGATGCAAATGACTGTGACAGTGCTAGGGAGTAACCTTGCAGGATCTACACAATTGTTTTTTACCAACGCCACCACACTACCCGAGTCAAGCAGTGCAGTGACTGGTCTCCCATCAACAAAAATCACACACATTAGCTTCTCCACTTGAACATGATGCTGTATATGGGGCCTGTGCAAAAAGAGAAAGGCGTCTATTCACTTAAGTATAATCGCATTGTATGGGTTCATCTTTCAGGGGGCAATTGGCAGCAATATGGCCCAATGCATGTCATCGGTAGCACTGTATATGTTCTATACCCAGTCCTCTCAAGGGCTCTCAAGACCTTCCTGGATTCTTTGGCCAGTCTCCAGGTCTAGAGCCCCCAGTCTCTTTAGCCGTATCAGTCTTACCAAATTTCCCCACGCCCCTGAACCCTGGGACAGTCTTACTGGGTCCACCAGATGATCTTTCAACTCTAGATGCATTGGAGTGGGGCGCAGATGGGTGCAGCAAGTCCTCAGCAGTCGTGTATCTGTCAACAAGGTACACCAGTTGGCTTGCAGTTTTGGGGTCCCCATGGCTGACCCATTTCCTCAAAGCAGCAGGGAGTGCCCGTAGATAGTAGTCCATGACCACATGCTCCACAAGCTGGGGACCTGGCAAAGTCTCCTGCTGTAGCCATTTCCTGGTAAGCTGAACTAAGTCAAACATCTGCGAATGGGGTGGCTTGTCAGTGTGGTAGGTCCACTGATGCATGCGTTGGGCCTGGACTGCCATGGTGACCCCCAGGCATGTGAGTATCTTTGCCTTTAGTTAGTGGTTTCCCAATAGTTTCTTTAGTTGCTAATTTTTAATGTTTTAATTTCATTTCTAAGGCTCCATGCACATGGGACACTTTTCAACCTCCCCTGAACGTTTTATCTTGACTTTAGAAGCTAGAAGCCAAAGTCTAAAACATCCAATTTGCATGCCGCGTTTAACTGTGTTTTGCCGCGTTTGCTTCTAGGAGCGTTTTTTTTTTAAGCTTAATAATGGCATGCAATGCCAAGCTGCGGTTTCCAAAGCAAGCAAAATCCTTTCTTGTATTAAGAGAGGTATGGACTCCAGAGATAGAGACATTATTTTGCCCCTGTACAAATCATTAGTAAGACCTCATCTGGAATATGCAGTTCAGTTTTGGGCACCAGTTCTCAAAAAGGATATCGGGGAACTGGAGAAAGTGCAGAGAAGGGCAACCAAACTAATAAAAGGCATGGAGGAGCTCAGCTATGAGGAAAGATTAGAGGATCTGAATTTATTCTCTCTTGAGAAGAGGAGATTAAGGGGGGATATGATCAACATGTACAAGTATATAAGTGGTCCATATAGTGAACTTGGTGTGGAGTTATTTACTTTAAGGTCATCACAAAGGACAAGGGGGCACTCTTTACGTCTAGAGGAAAAAAGATTTCATCTACAAATACGGAAAGGTTTCTTCACAGTAAGAGCTGTGAAAATGTGGAATAGACTCCCCCCAGAGGTGGTTTTGGCCAGCACGGTTGATTGCTTTAAAAAAGGCCTGGATTCTTTCCTTAATGTAAATAATATAACTGGGTACTAACATCTGTAGGTAAAGTTGATCCAGGGTGAATCCGATTGCCTCTCGGGGAATCAGGAAGGAATTTTTTCCCCCGTTATAGCAAATTGGATCCATGCTTTGCTGGGGTTTTTTTGCCTTTCTCTGGATCAACTGTGGGTGAAGGATTGTATATGGGATTATTTGGTTGTATGTATGTATACATATGTATATACATTTTTTATTTATTTATTTATTTATTTTTTTTTGGTTGAACTGGATGGACTTGTGTCTTTTTTCAAACTGACTAACTATGTAACTATGTAAAAGGAAACATCTGTAAATGAAGCGCTCCTAGATGCCAGTTACCGCGTTTAGGCGCGTTTACAAGCTGTTACAGGCATTTGGCGTCTGAAATGCCTCTAAACGAGCGCCTGAACCCATTTTTTGCGTTCAGAAAAAAGCCTATAAACATGACTGCCTGAAAACGACTCTAAACGAGTCTGTGTAAATGTACACATAAGAAAACATTAAATGAGTTCAGAGCAGCTGGAAAAAAATGTCCAAATGCCCCTGAATGTCCGTTCATCAGTCTCAGTGTGCATGAGGCCTAAATGGTCTAATTTGTTATGGTTTTGTTTTGCTTATTTATATAGCCTTGTTTCCACTTTGTGGCAGGCATCACACAGTCAGTGTGTTTTCAGCTATGAATAAGTGCTCATCAGGTGTTGTTTTCTGCTCCCCTCTGCTGCAAGATGTCTTAATTTTAATGAAAACGATTTTCAATAAAGGTGAATTTTAGACGTATGGCTAAGCGAATTGTTTCTTTCTCCTTTCTTTAAGTACATTTTCTTTTTTATTAATATTAAAGTCTGATAAATGAGTCTTGAATTGATATCTTAACTATCCCTAATACTTTTTAATTAACTGCCAATATAGGCGGTCCCCTAGCTACAAACATCCGAATTACGAACGACTCCGACTTACAAACGGAGGGAGACACCAGGAAGTGACAGGAAATCTACCCCTAGAAAGGGAAATTCACTCCTGTAAGAGTTATTATGGGGAAACGGTGTCTCCACTGATGCTTTATCGCCAAGGTTTGTTTCCACAACAACCCAAAATTTTCAAAATCCAATTATCATTGGGATAGGAAGTGAGGTGAAATCGTCTGAATAGAAACATAGACAGCAAAACAAACATTACAGGGGTGTTAACCCTTCCCTGTGATATCCAAAAAGCTTAAAAATATTTTTTTTTGATGAAGCTACACTTAAAAAAATGTACCTGTTCCGACTTACAAACAAATTCAACTTAAGAACAAACCTACAGTCCCTATCTTGTTTGTAATCTGGGGACTGCCTGTATAGAACTAGAAAACCAAGATAGAATATGTGTGACCTCATGTATATTTTACCATTTTATTATTGTTTCTGATATATTTTAGCTTATATGTTTTAAATTGAGATACAATTATGAAAATAAGTACAATAATGAGTGTTTGCAAGCAACAGCGAAGGCTCCTTGCAAGTTTGGGGCTGAATTCCTGCAAATGGAGCTGGAGATTTGGTCAAGATCAATGGTGTCCTCAATGTTAAGAAATACAGACAGATACTTATTTATCATGCCATACCATCAGAGAGGCATGTGATTGTCCCCAAATGTAATCTGCAGCAGGACAACATCCTCAAACATGCAGGAAATGTCATTTAAATGGTTTGGTCCCAACAGAGCTTTGATCCCAACATCATCAAGTCTGTCTGGGATTACAGAAAGAGACAGAAGAATTTGAGGGAACCTACATCCACTGAAGATCTGTGGTTAGTTCTCGGAGATGTTTGGAACAACTTACTCCTCTGGTCACACCAAATATTGATTTGATTTAGATTTTTCTTCTGTTTGATCACTTTGCATTTTGTGAATTGATAAAAAATGAACAATTCAAACATATATACTTTGAAAGCATTTTTACTTTACTGCATTTATTCACACCTGACTTTTGCAGAGTACTGTCTTTTTTTAATAATATCAATTATTTTTCCAGTATTTTTACTCTGACTTATGTATGACAATAAAATGACTCTGCCTAAAAACTGTAGAGATATATAAGCCACATAGAGAGTGTGTTTGTTTCAATGAGTAATCCAATTCACAGACTTGTATTGTGGGATGCAGTAGTAAGGCACAACCATTGTGTAGGGCTGCTATGCCGGAAGCAGATCCTACATATGCAATAAGCAAATAAAACTTCCCCTTTGTCCATATGTTTTTGAAAACTACATAAAGGAACAAGATATTTCAAAATTAACACACATTGCTAAGGGTATTTACCTGTGTAGTTAACTATTTTGAAAATGCCATACATTTAGTTTAAGAATGTCCACAAGCTTGTGAAATATATGCAACTATATAAAGGGAATTTCATTCTGGTAAGCCTCATCCAAATATGGACACATGTAAGACCTTGTGCATGTTTGTGAATTTTGCAATTCCTCATCATATGTTACAGCATTTTTTTTTCCTGAGGGCCCAGTTATTGTACCTCAGAGGGCTCCTATCATTTTGCTTAGCCTGTAGTTTATGGCTAACTCTAAATCTAATATATGAGTGTTAGACATCAAATAATTGGACCAATAAAAGGCTGGCTGATGTACCGTGTTCAGGCCACTGCTGTTATGCAAGAAAGAAACTGAGAAAATGTAGTACTCAGACTCCACTTATGCTGCCTGACATGCTGAAATGATTATGCAGCATGTGTTCAAATGTCTTTCAGTATCAGATATTAAACTGAACACTTAATGATTGCAGTGAGGGGTATTGATTCCTCTTTCCCAGCATCATAACATCATATAAACACATCATTGACAAAGGTGAAAATCTGCTGTATACCCACTAAATGCTAAGTTGTAAAGTACACTAAATTATATGTATAGCTTTATTTTGCCTTTTCAATTTAGGGCTCATTCTACTCATGTTATATTGCTTTGATGTTCAAGGGGTTCTTAAGTGTTTCTCCATTTACACAATGAGCCAGTCACTGATTCTCAGCCTTTACTTTTGCCATGCTTATTTAGTTCCATGAGTAGCTATAGCAGCATATTCCCAAACAACCAGTCTATCTCAGTGCAGTTGGTTTCTGATAAGGACCGATACTTCAAACAACTTTCTGCTTTCCTGTAAAAGTAAAAATATAGCCAATGTTACAATAAATAGCTCTGAACCAATACAATGAAAGTAAGGGAACAGCAACATGTTAACTGGAATTTGCATCTGTTTATAAATACCTGCTACTAGTACCTGGAATTTTCTCCAACAGGGTGATGATGCAGATTCTCCTGCAGTGAAATCATTACAACATTGTTATCCTGTTCAGAGTTGAAGCTTCAAGGACTACATTCATGTGCGTGTGCCCAGGGTTTGCCTGGGCACACCCTTATCACTCTATGTGGCACAGATTCCCCCTGTTTAGACCCCTGATGTTTCACCAAAGCCCAGTAATGGGGCTCCTAAAAATATTGTAAAAAAATGTAAAAAATAAAACTGTAAAAAAAAAACTACAGACACAGTCCACTTCCCTTCTGACACCAATCTCTGCCCTACCGACACTGTTAGCTGCTCTACAGACACTGTCAGCATATATACACATGGACACACACATATGTGTTTCGGCTTTGGGTTGCACACCCAAATGCAATAGGCTGTGCACATAAAATGTTGTCACCCCTAAAACCTCTCTTCTCAATGTCAGTCTGGCCATGACTATCTCTTCCCCCAGGCATTGTGGCTGACAGCATAGAGCTGTCCACATTGCTTGGGGAGAATCTGCGGCAGGACTTATGTAAATCATCCTCTCCCATCCCTCCTTCATAATCTGGTGGCCAGAACAGCTCTATACTCCTTGTGATGATACACGGGGGCTATAAAGAGTCTGTTTAGGGCTCAATCACATGTGCTTTGATCTCTGAAGAGTGATTTACACCAAGATTGCCCTCCAGAGAACCAGCGGTGAGGAGGTTTTGTACTGTACCTGCACTGAGATTAGATGTGAGGACCCCAGTGGACATTCCTGCAATTAGCTATGAGAGGCAGCCCTATTGAAAGCAGTGAGAGGTGGCCATCCCTTGCAGTTAATTGTAGCCACTTGTATGTAATTTCTCATGCAGTGACCACATGCGAGTGGTCGGCCTTGAATGCAGGCAGTCTGCATCCAGCGTTGATAGCTCGCATGTGATCACTGCATAAGAGAATACATATGAGTGGCCACAATTAGCTGCAAAAGCAGGCAGCCTCTTACTGCTTTCAATGGGGTTGTTTCTCACAGCTAATTGTGAGAACTTCCACATCTAATTGCAAGGCGAGCGCATTTGCAAGTGTGAACACACCCTTAACCTGCTGAACCCCACACCAGCTTGCCACAGCCACATGCATTGCATGTAGTTGTGGGATGCTTGCAGTGTGGCCCCATTCACTTGAACAAGTCACACTCGGAGGGCGCTATGCCCACCAAAAGCATCAGGGATTATAATTTCTGCCATGGCTGTGAAGCAAAGCATTGCGGTCGTGGTATATAAACACTACCAGATGCTGCCTCTGCAGTTAAAGGGGGAATGGTTGAGGTTTTACTGCCCCATCAACCACTAGTGAGAATGATCCCCTAGTGTTCTCTGGACTTAGTAAGTAAAAAAAAAAAAAATGTATTACTATAAATAGAAACTGTAATGACTTTGGACCAATGATTTGTTTAAACATTTATGGGTTCTATTGTTTCTGTTTTTTAAGCACTTTACGACTGCCCCATAGCCAATTGAAGGCTACAAGGGGGTTTGTTAATTATGGGAGACATACAGTGACATCTTCCCAGAATCGCGCTCCTGCGCGCCCCCGGGAATATCTGTGACCGGACCCAGTGCTTCACGGATCTCGGTAAATGGCCGCTAGTAGCAGCCCTTTGCCAAGTGATCGCTCCGTCAAATGACGGAGCGATCAGATGTAAACAAGCCAGCAGATGACCGGCTTGTCTCTCCCCTCTCTGCATCGATCAGTGCAGTGTGAAAGGAGAGGGGAGAATTAGATATGCAGCTATGTGCCAGTCTGCACTCCCCATCCATCCATTTATGCTCAGTCATCCACCCTAATCCATGTTCACCCATCCAGCCATACTCAGTCGACCATCCATCTGTCATCCCCATCTGTTTAGCCATCCATCCATCATCTCCATCTGTTCAGCCACCCATCAGTCATCCCCATCCATTTAGCCATCCATCAGTCATCCCCATCCGTGCTCAGTCATCTCCATATGTACTCAGTCATCACCATCCATGCTTAGTCATCCCCATCTGTGCTCAGTCATCCCCATCCATGCTCAGCCATCCCCATCCGTGCTCAGCCATCCCATCCGTGCTCAGCCATCCCCATCCGTGTTCAGCCATCCCATCCGTGCTCAGTCATCCCTATTCATGCTCAGCCATCCCATCCATGCTCAGTCACCCCCATCCATGCTCAGCCATCCCCACCCATGCTCAATCATCCCCATCTGTGCTCAGCCATCCCCATCCATGCTCAGCCATCCCATCCATACTCAGTCATCCCCATCCGGGCTCAGTCATCCCCATAAATGCTCAGTCATCCCCATCCATGCTCAGTCATCTCCATCCATGCTCAGTCATCCCCATCCATGCTCAGCCATCCCCATTCGTGCTCAGCCATCCCCATCCATGCTCATCCATCCCATCTGTGCACAGCTATCACCATCCATGCTCAGTCATCCCCATCTGTGCTCAGTCATCCCCATCCATGCTCAGCCATCCCCATCTGTGCTCAGCCATCCCCACCTATTCTCAGTCATCCCCATCCGTGCTCAGACATCCCCATTTTGGAAAGTAAACACCCCAACGTATAATCTATGAGGCCTAATGAGTCTTTTGAACATGTAATGTTTTTCCACAAGTTTTTGCAAAATGTGGAAAGAAAATGAAAACACATTTTTTAGGTCGTGTGGGTGTGGCGAATAGTATTGTTGTGGCTGAATGTGTTTATGGTCTATTTTGTTTGAGTTGTCTGCCTCTTTTGGCCATCCTAGTGCCTCCAGACTATCCGGTCAACCCTTTTGGGGTCCTTGTGACCGGGAAGGGGCATCCTGGATAGGCCTGTCGAGGGGGAGCAGTGGTCTTATTATTAGTCACGATTCTATTTATGTTACCTGTACAGTGTTTGGCGCCATTGCACCCACAGGCACCATTTCTTGGTGGAGGATTGTGCGGTGTGGGAGTTGATTGCCATTAGGTGTTCATATATGTGATGCAAGTCTATAGTTTCAATAACTTCAGAGATTGTAGGTATTTTGTGCGTTTTCCATTTACGCGTGATATCGATTCTGGCTGCTAAAAGAGTGTTTATCACTATGTTGCGTGTGTTTGGTGGGAGCTGGTCAATTCCGAGAGAGAGTAGTGCTAGTTGTGGGCTGGGTGTGATTTTGGTCTGTGTTATTTGAGTGAGTAGGTTGAAGACTTTAGTCCAGTAACTTTTTAATTGGGGGCATTGCCATAGGATATGGTATAGGTCTCCTTTGTCTCCACATTGTCTCCAGCAAAGATTAGATGTCGCTGGATATATCTGGGAGATTCTATGTGGCGTCAGGTACCACTGTTGTGTGATTTTGATCGTCATTTCCCGTAAGTTTGCGTTATGGGTGGCTGCGTATGTAAATTGTAATGCTTTGGTCCACTGATAGTTTGTGAAGGTTGTGCCTAGTGTCTTTTCCCAATCTAGTAGGGGTTTGTTTTTATGTAATGTGGTTTTCTGTTGAAGTAAGTTGTAGAATATGGATATACCGCTGCGTTTTGTGTCGGGAGAGTTTAGATATGTCCACATTAGTGTGGGTATTTTGATAAGATTGTGGGGGATTTTTGCTACACAGTGTTTAATCCTTAGGTAAGTAAAGAGTTCTTTGTTGGGTAAGAGGTATTGCTCCTGTAGTGTGGTAAATGTTTTAGGAGTGTTGTCCACTAGTAGGTCGTATAAGTGTGTGAGATTTCTGGTCGTCCAGGGGGCGATTTGTATCGAAGGGATGAGATGGTGGAGGGTTTGGATGGGGATGTTGATATTGGTGGTTTCGGAGTGTGGGAATTTTTGTTGGATCAGTTTTTTCCAGACAGTTACTGATGTTATCATAGTGGGTGGAAATGCAGTTGGGGTTTTGGCTCCTATTGATGTGGCGAGGATCCAATTAGTGAGTGAGCTCCCCTTAAGATATGATGCTTCAATTTTGCCCCATGGTGTGAGGGGTGTATGGCGGAACCAATCTTTCAGATTGGTTAGGACCGAGGCATAGAAGTAGTCTTGAATGTCGATATATCCCGCTCCTCCCGCCAATTTGTTTTTGATTAGTATTTTATGGGCCCTGCTAGGTTTTTTTTCTAGCCAGATATATTTCGTTAGTAGGGATTGCATCGAGTTAAAGTAACTCTGTGGAATGGGTATTTGGAGGGTCCTAAAAAAGTATAGTAGTTGTGGTAGGTGGAACATTTTAAAGGCAGCTAATCTGCCTACCCAGGATAATTCAAATTCAGAAAGATTAGCTAGATTGTCTTGGAGTTGGTGTTTAAGTGGTATGTAGTTAGCCTGAAATAGTTTTTTTGTTGTGTTGGTCAAGTGTATGCCTAGATATGGTATAGCTTCCTCAGCCCAGCTGTAGGGGTATTTTTGTTGTAAAAAGAGTTGTGTGGTTGCGTCTACATTTAGGGATAAAATGGAGGATTTTGTTTCGTTTACTTTGTAGTATGACGTATCACTGAACCATTTTAGGATTTTTTGAGTTTCGGGTAATGATGAGGTTGGGTTACTTAGTATTAGAATCATGTCATCCGCGAAGAGACTGATTTTATGTTCGTGGGAGTCTATGGTCAGGCCAGAGATTTTACTATTTGTTCTAATATGTTCGGCTAGCGGTTCTATAGTTAAGTTGAATATGAGAGGGGATAGGGGACATCCCTGCCTGGTACCGTTGGAAAGTCGGAAGGGTGTTGATAGGGCGTCTGAGGTGTATACTTTTGCTGATGGGGCGGAATATAGGGCTAGGATCGCTTGTAATATTTTCCCCTGGAATCCGAATTTCTTAAGGGTTTGTGACATGTATGTCCAATTTACCCTGTCGAACGCCTTCTCTGCATTGAGAGAGAGGAGCAGAGAAGGCGTTCCGGTTGAGCTGGCGTGGTGAATCAGATTGATTAATCGTCTGGTGGCGTCTGAGGATTGACGTCCTTTTATGAATCCTGATTGGTCTTCATGGATAAGGTATGGTAAGAGTTTGGCTATTCTGTTTGCTATTGTTTTTGCGTATATTTTTGAGTCTAAATTTAGGAGTGAGATTGGGCGATAGTTTGTTGGTGTGGATGGGTCTTTTCCTGGTTTTGGGATAGTGATGATAGTGGCTTCTAACATTTCATGGGGGAACGTGGATTTCGTGGCAATGGAGTTGCATACGGTACTTAGATGGGGTGATAGTATGTCTGAGAATTGTTTGTAGTATTCTCCCGTGTACCCATCAGGTCCTGGTGATTTGGAGTTAGGTAGCTGTGAGATTGTGTGGGCTATTTCCTGTGTTGTAAATGGCTCGTTAAGAGTTGATAGTTGTTGTGGAGTTAGTGAAGGGAGATTAATTTGGTCTAGGAATTTTTTGATGTCTTGGGTAGTAGGTTGGGAGGTGTCTGGATTTGCCTGTAAGTTATACAAGTCTTTATAGTAAGTGGCAAATGCCTCAGCTATAGCTTGGGGTTGAAGGAGGCGTTCTTTGGTGTGTGGGTGATGAAGGTGTGTAATTTTTGCTTTTAGTCAGATTGCGATTTTTTTAATCACAAATATGAGGAAGAATATAAATCGGCCAAAACCGATGAAAAAAAAGTTTTTTTTTATATTTTTTTTGGATTTGTATTTTAGCAAAAAGTAAGAAATTTGTTTTTTTTTGCAAAATTGTCACTCTTCTTTTGTTTATAGCGACGATCAGAAATGACGCAGCGGTGATCAAATACCACCAAAAGAAAGCTCTATTTGTGGGAAAAAAAGGACGCAAATTTTGTTTGGATACAACATCGCACGACCGTGCAATTGTCAGTTAAAGCGATGCAGTGCCGAATCGCAAAAAGGGCTCCGGTCCTAAAGTGTGAAATCCTTCTGGGGCTGAAGTGGTTAATATGACAATTTTGTGAAAATTTTTTGCAAAGAATTGTGGGTTTAAATGCTAACTTCAAAAAAAATCACCATTCCTCTTACTTAATACTTGGGAAGGGGTATTTTAGTGATTTGGGGGGGTATTTGTACTTTGCTGGCTTGTTAGGGTCTCAAGAAATGAGATGGGCCATCAGTACATCAGGTGTGATCATTTTTTGAGTGATTGGCACCATAGCTTGTAGACTCTATAACCTTCACAAAGACCAAATAATATATACTTATTTGGGTTATTTCTACCAAAGATATGTATCAGTATACATTTTGAGCAACATTTATGAAGAAAAATTACTAATTTGCAAAATTTTATAACAGAAACGAAGAAAAATTTTTTACAGAATTGTTGGTCTTTTTTTATTTATAGCGCAAAAAAAAAAAAAAAACAGTGATGATTAAATACCACCAAAAGAAAGCTCTATTTGTGTGGAAAAAAAGGACAAAAATGTAATTTGTATACAGTGTTGCATGACTGAGTAATTGTCATTCAAAGTGTGAGAGCACTGAAAGCTGAAAATTGGTCTGGTTGTTAAGGGGGTTTAAGTGCCCAGTGGTCAAGTGGTTAATAGCTATGTAACATTTTTATTTTACAAATAAACATTCAATACAGAGTGTGCTCATGACAATGGTGACACAGATCATTGAGTGTCTTCTAATCAAAGAACAGCAGATGCTGTATGCCTTCAAGCAGAACATCAGGTAAAAATTCTGGGTCTCTTTAGAAAAAAATCTGCTGTGTAAATGCTACAGCATTCACACAGCCGTTACAAACAATTTATGTAATGTGTCTGATATCTTTATTTCCTATGACTACTAGCTTCGTCGGGTAGTAAAGAAAGTAAAGAGAGTAAAGAAAGCTAGGTAAATTCAGTCTGGTTCCCCTGCAGCCAGTGATTGCTTTAGCCTGCTAAGTGTTTTACAGAATGCTGGTTTGATTTTTTCCCCCTGCATTCTAGAGGGTTCTAGAATCATAGTGGGAGGAATGGCAGAAGGGCAGTCTGAACATATCCCCATAAATTCTACCCAGTCAATCATTGGGGAGGTATGTCCAATAGGTGGTTGGAGATCCCATAAATAGTCTTAGGTCTGGAGCAGGAAGTTAGTTGGTCCTGCAGGAGGAGCCCTGGCCTAGGGAGCTTTTGCTCCTAATGAAGTTAGCTGGAATGCTGCTGGATGTTCATAAAGGTACCAGCTGTAGCATAGCTGGGGGCCTACTTCAAAGATTTTAGTCCTGGAATTTGGTCTGGAGAGCTCAGTATAGTGTGCTTGTGGAAGCTGGAGGAGGATGTCCAACTGTACTGTGGTATTGTGAGCTTTGTTTCTCCCTCACTGAAGAGGGCCCAGTGGATATCAGAATGAGGCAACCAAGGATCATGTGTCATTGTAAGCACCAACCTAAATTCTGAGCCCTAGTGACTGTGTTCTGGTTGTCTTTCCTTCAGATGGCTCTAATAATTGTCCAGTCTGTGGTGGCCCTTATGAGAACTTAATTCAAGTTACTTCCTATGTCCTGATGCACGGAGACTAATAAGCAGTAGAAGTGTCTTCTGATTATTCAGTTTTTTTGGTGTATCCCATGCGTCCCTTCAACCCATCCAAGCTCCTACAAGCAATAAAGACATTGGTTAGACTATTTATTTAAATGCTGTGTGCCTGGCTGTCTCCTCACTAAAATTGGGGAAAGAACCAGTTGAATTATAGAGGATACTTCAAGGGTGCGCTAACAAACATAATAAATTATCTTTTTGTAAAATATGAGCTTGTGTCGAATACATACAGTAGATACCAAACATGTCAAGCCTTAAAATGGTTCTAAAGACAAGACTTTTTTTACCTTCCCTGCATTAGGATAAAAAATGTCCCAATAGTTGTATTTCCCCTACACCCCCTATATACTTACCTAAGTCCTATCTTGATCTAACAATGTGTCCGTTTGCAGCGGCGCTGGTCTCTGTTCCTCTCCTCACACAGAGGGAGCAGTGAGAGCCATTGGCTTCTGCTGCTGTCCATAATATCTTGTTAGGAGGGGGTGCGGCTGGATGCCGAGCTGGATGGCTGCCTGAGCTTGTCACTCCTCAAAGCCCTGTGAGTTTTTTGCTCCATTAGGGGGACTTCCCCACCAGACCATGGACAAAGCATGCCTCACCCACTCCCAGAAGCAAGGGGGACCTGCTGGCAGCCTACCTCTTTGGGTCTACTTTTTTGAGCTGCTCTCTGGGCCCCAATGAGAGAGGTGACCAACATGGTGCCACCCGCTCTTACTACACATCTCCTCTGCTTGCAGGAACCTCGGGGACTGAGAGCTGTGGCATGGCCCCTCCACCTCCCACACCACCTGGAACACATATAGGCAATCTCTGGTTCTCCATCTTTCCTGGAGGACACAGCCGAGCAACCGGGATCACCACAGGGAGCCGACCGCCTTCTTCCCTGGCATCCTCAGAACCCATGCTTGACTTTTTATAACCACTGAGCACCCCACCATTGTTTCAGGACCTGGGTCCTTCTCATTCCCACCACACAGCCTGCTCACAATCCCTGCCATAGCTGCGGCCTACACCATAGCTCCTTGCTCCCCAAAGCCTCAAAGGGCCCATTGCTCCTTGGACTCTAGTGCCTCTCGCCCGCCTGCCGGCCCATCTGTGACCCCACCAAAGCCTGTTTCTACTCAAGCTCACCTCACAAATGATTTCTTCATGGTTGTCGAGGATCCTTTTTCATTTTGGACACTTAGTGAACCCTGATATGCAAATATTGCTATCCTTTGAGGAGCTACATGAGAAACATGATCTGTCCTAAAGGCATTCTTTGGCTACCTCCAGATTCGCTATTATGCTTTATCTTTTGCTCCTAAGCTCCAATTCTCCAAATGAATCCCGTTTCAAAGATGAGTTCTTGCTGGCCCATCACAAAAAGGCTTAATCTTGGATATTTATAAACTATTAAATGAGTATCCTATGGATACCCTAGGTAAACATCGGTATATGCTTAGATGGGAGCAGGCTATTGGGGAATCGTTATCTATATCACAGTGGCACATTGTATGGTCCCAAGAGGCCAAAAGCTCAATTTGTACCCTTTATAAGGAGAATACATATGAAGTGTTTTTTTTTTTGGTACATGACCACCATCCACCTTAACGCTATATATCCCTCAGCTTCAGATCGCTGCTGGCGATGTCATAGAGATTGTGGCACTTTGTTCCATATCTATTGGCAATGTCCACTTCTGCAACTCTATTAGAAGTCAGTTCAAGATCTCGTTCAATGACTGATGTGGATTTCCCCTTTTGTCCCAGAATCTTTTTATCTCCTCAGATTTCCTGGGCTAGCTAACAAGTTGTTGCGTCATATTCTACAGCTGCTAGATGCCTTGTGGCCCTCTGATGGAAGAGGCAAACACCGCCGACCTCCACTGAGCTGTACGCCAGGATTAAGGGTATGTAGATTATGGGGTCCCTTATGGCTCGCCTCTCTGAAGTGGTTGAGTGGCATAATGCAGTCTGGGAGCCCTGGCATTCGTGAGAAGAACCCTCGTGAGACTGACCGCAGTATAAGCATACTCTATCCCCCAGGAGTGATGAGCTCAGGACCTTACTTACTTTTGTTCTTTTTCTTTTATTTCTGTTGTTATTTTTGGACATTTTCTAAGGGCATTGAGCAGTGAATTGGACTTCATCCCCGAGCCCTGCTCTCTTTTAAGTGGTCCCTTTTGGGATTGGGTCCAATTGCTAATGTTTACAAAGCTAGACTGTTCAACATGTCATTTTGTCCAAATACTGTTACTTCCACTTGAAGATATCTTGCTGATACAATCTCTGAACTCCCTTCAGACCTCTGTTTTTAGTGTGTACCGGTCTGTTATGGACCTTATATGATGTCCTTTGCTTGTTATTCCTTTTGTCACTTTGTTATGTGAAAGAAAAATGTAAAATCCTGTAAGGAAGGATCAGGGGTAGGGCTCAGTCATGCTGTGTGTGTCTATGAATTCATACAGCCCGACTCAGGAGTGAGCCCACAGGTGTGCCCCCATAGCAAGAGGCTTGCTATGGGGCACACGCAGAAGAGGAGGAGCTGAAAACGCTGGTGGTGGGACCCCAGAAGGGAAGGTTCAGGACCGCTCTGCAGTATCATTGCACAGAGCAGGTGAGTATACCATGTTTATTATTTTAAGAGTAAAAAAACCTTTACAACCGCTTCAAAATTGCATGTGCCTGTGAAATTATGACAAACTATAGTATCCAAAATTGTCTATATGGGATGTTATTAAAGCCTTAACAGCTCATCAACTTCGAGTTAATCATGATTGGTGGCACTGGAAATATTGCTCCAACTCTGGCATTCATGACAATACATAATAATAATAATAATATGTGTAGTGTAATTGATTCCATGTGTACGTGCAGCTGATTTCAAAGTTTAAGTTTGTATGTGCATGTACAGTATGTGGAGGTAGGCCGGCGTGAGCTTTACTTTTTTTAATTTTTTTATTTTAAGTTTACTTTTTCAAACTTTCTCTTTTTTGAAATTTGTGGACAAAAGTGTAACATTTTGCACAGTCCCTAAAATCAGTTGTTAAACATGCATTCTGCAACTATTTGCTGATTACTATTCAGTCATGTTTCATAACTACCGTACTTCTGCATGGCTAAACTTGAGGTTAATAGAAATGTAATGTAGGTTCTACCCATGTAGTTTAGAAAGAATTAATGGCTTTCCTTGAGGTAAAAATTGCATGGTAGCATAATTGTACTGTAGTTGAAGGTACAACAGCAACAATCACAATAGCAGTTTAATGCAGTGTGCATTAAAGTAATGAATACAAGCCTCTGCATATTGTAAAATGTCGTGGAAACATAAAGCCTTTCTGAGTATGCAGAAGAAAAAGCTGCCATTCATTTCAATTATTTCGTTTTTTATTATCTGAATTGTATGGTCTAATTAGGGCATGCAAGCACATGTGCACCAAACAAGCACGGATGACACCTTAAATGGATTTTCTCATTTGCCTGTAGATTTATCGAAGCCTTTCGTGAGCCTTTTCATAATTAAAAGATTATGTTTAACTTGATGTGGGAAACATCTTTTGATGCTTTTCACTTTTTGTTGCTGAACTCATCTGCAATATGTGTATTTTTCCTCATGTTGACGAGCTGAAGTTGAGAAGCATGTTGCCTGAGATAGAATGTTCTTCTCCACCTATGTCTTTTCCCATCCCTCATACATTTTCTGGCCCTCCACAACATGCAGAATTAAAAATGTTTTGACTAAATGTCTTCTGTGTGCCCTTCAATGTCGGGCTGCAGAGAGAAAGATTCTGTGTTATGTTCTATACCATATTCTGCGCATGTCCAGTGCCCGTCAAACCTACACATGCCAGGAGCCCCAGTAGTGTGTGGAAAGTTCCCAGCAGGGTTAGGCACAGCAGACCTGTGCCCCTATTTTTTTAACAGAAAAGTTTTTTATTGTACATTCAGAATTACATTACATTCACAGTGTTACAGAGGTAATAAGGATCTGTAATACCTTAGAATAGAACTGTGGACCGCAGTGATTACTGCTGACTTGCAACCTACCCACCCCTCCTATAACAGTGGGGAGGGGTCCCATGTCAGTATCAGCACCTATGGCTGGACCTATGTTTATGTTGAGGCAATATTATCTAACCACATATGTCCAATCAGTTTGCTCAGATCTTATCAAATTTTGGGGGGTAATTCCTACTTTCATAGGTTAGTCTATAGAGTGGTAATACATTGTCAATGGTATTTATCCAAGAGACCCTGGTAGGAACCTCCACGGATTTCTACCTCAAGAGTATTTCCCGCCTAGCATAGAAGAGGGTAAATGTTATGCATAGCTTGGTATACCTGTCACCCTCGATATCCTCAAGGTGGCTTAGTAGCAAAAATCAGGGGGGTGTTGGGATATTTCCACTCCACAGACATCACCCAGAGTGGTCCAACCAGAATGACCTTATGCAGAGGCAAGACCAAACCATATGCCAAAAAGTCCCTGTTTCAATGGAGCATCTAGTACACATAGGGCTAAGGTGTGGGTACATGCCAGCCAGTCTCTGAGGGGTATAATATGCCCTGTGTAAAAATTTTTGCTGAATGAACCTATCTCTGGCTGAAATCATAGACGGTATGAAGGTGGATAAACAGTCTTCCCACTCTTCCTCCCCCAGTTCTGGGATGTCTTCCCGCCATTTGTCCCTTGTTCTAGTGGGCTTGTCATTGGGTAGTACTGTAAGGTAAAGATAAAGTGATGACAGGGGTTTTCCCATTTCACCCAAAGTTAGTAGCCGTTCAATGGGTTCTGACTCCAGAGTGATCAGGTCTGGGAATTGAGCGCCATAGGCATGCCTCAGCTGCCAGTACCGAAATTGGAAGGACTAGGGGGGTGAAAAAGTTATTTTCATCTCATGGAATAACATGAGCCTACCTTCTGACACAATATGTCTTAACTTGATTATTCCCTTACTTGCCAATAGCGCTGGGTCAGGAAGCAGTAGAATATGTGGCAGTAACAGATTTGCCCATAGTGTTGTGTGTGGGGAGGCAGTGTCCTGCTTTATGCAAACTCTTCTGGGTTGTTGCGAGACTTGTATCATCACTCTCATGAGACCCGTCACCCGGGGATGAGCCCCTTTATCCCTCAATGCTAAATTGGATAAGGCTGCATAGGATCCTAGGAGGGCAGCTTCAAGGTTTACTGCCGGATTCAGTTTCGGATGGGAGAAACACCAGCGGACAGTGACTAGGACTGCAGCCCAATAATATATTAGCAAATTTGGCAGTGCCAGTCCCCCTCCAGACAGTGGGAGGTATAGAGTGTGCTTTGCCACTCTTGGGGCCCTCCCAGCCCAAACAAAGGACACAACCAGACTCCCCAGCCTCCGGAAGAAAGAGATGGGAATATGAGTCAGGTTGTTTCTAAAAAATATAAGAATTTTGGAAGATAAATAATTTTTAGCAAGTTCTCTCTGCCCATCGGTGACAGCAGAAGAGAGCGTCAGGTGCTACATTTCTGCGTAAGCTGTGTGAGTACTGGATAAATGTTTCTATCCAGATAGTCTGTTGGCTTATTAGTGACCCTAATCCCCAAGTACATAAATTCATCCACCCATTGTAGGGGTGTCTGTGTATCTGTGCAGGGTACCGACGGGTGTAGTTGAAACAAGACTGATTTGTCCCAATTGATCCGGATACCAGAAAACCTGACAAATTGGTCAAAGATTTTTAATGCTGAATGTAAAGAACTAGAAGCGTCCGCCAAATAGAGGAGAGAATCGTCGGCATAAAGGGAAAGTTTTTCCTCTAAAGAGCCCACTTTAATACTTTAACTGACTCAGCCGAGCGAAGTACAATGGCAAGGGGCTCCAGAGCAAGGACAAAAAGGCCCGCAGAAAGGGGCATCCCTGCCGTGTGGCCTTCTCCAGGGCAAAGGCCTCTGACAAATTCCCATTAGAGCCCACACGCGCT
>BLSH010394062.1:466454-479980 GCA_018402905.1 Glandirana rugosa
CCCTTTTTATGTCGGTTTTCCTTGATTTTGAGGGGATATTACAGACGACTGTATAGTTTATAAAAAAAAAATATTTGATATGTCAGCAGACATTATAGGGGAGTTTTAGTTCCTTTTGGCTGTATTTTTCCCTAAACTGTGTTAAAGTGGTTGTAAACCCTCTTATATACCCAGCAAAGTGAATAGCCTCAAATGATGCACAGAGATGAAAGACATTTTCCTACATAAGTTTTACTTGTTTATCTGCAGTCCTTTCTCCTGTACACCCTTCAAAAGAGCACAATTGTGATAAAATCTTTCTTCATCTGTGAGGAGTACAGAGGAGGGGGTGAGGAGATGCAGTTAGAGCGTTTATACACTATGAGAGAGCTGATTGCAGGAAAGGGAAACACCTCCCTCCACATAGGCAGAGGAACGAAGGAGCATGAAGAGCTATATCCTGAATAATCAAGCTGTTGTGCTTATCTCCTTCCCCGTCATAAATTTATCTCAAGTGTTTGGAAAACTCAGAATTTATAACAGAGGAATGAAGCACCAGAGGGAAATAACACTTAGAGCTTTGGAGAGAGACAAGTAAACACTATGGATATACAGTATGTGCTTTATTCCCATTTCATGACTGGGGTTTACAAACACTTAAAAAAATGTGGGCATAAAAATACATCTCCATTGATTACCCAGTGTGAGAGGAGCATTGTGTATACCTAAAGGGGAGTGGGGTAATCAAGGAAAATAATGTCACTGCTTTGATTAATAGAGAAGAAAGTTCTCCTTTTTACCCTCAATTTTTTGCACACCTTGGAGAAACTTCTAAAAATAAACATTTGTTGTGCAGTTTGAGCTGTGTACTGGGAAACAATGGGATTTATGGTAAGTAATAGAGAAGAGGGTAAACCAGTTTTTTTCCATATGGATATATTTCAGTTTGTACAGTAGGTGGGTGCAGCATGGTGCGGTGGCAATAAAACACACAGTCCAGGTGCAATGTGAAGAACTTGTATTGAAGTCAAGCAAAGACAGTTCCCAACAAACCCAGTGGGACGACAGCCCAACTGGTAATGCGCACAAATTCCAGAAGCGCGTAGACAAGCCGGTTTCAGCTGAGCTGTTAGGAGAGGCAGAATGTGTCCCTGGTCATCTCATGCCCAAGCGGGAAAAAGTCCAGGAAGGTTTTGAACCCTACACTTTACCTCCTGATCTGTAACCTTTCCCTGCTGCTAGTGCTGTCCCTGACAGATGAAGTACCTGTCCCTACACTACCCACTCACAAATGCGCACCAAAACCTGGCGAGCAGGTATTTAAAAAGACGGCTGCCAGTCACCTGGAAGAAATGGGTGGGTGACATTTCTTACTGCCAACATCCCTAATTTAACTGAAACAATCTTACAAAACCCCCTTTATTGGACTTAAGGCAGATATGAAAATTGTGTGTATTTCAATAAAAGGCTACTATGCCAAGTTTATTACAATCCAGAGTATACAAATACATTACATAAACAAATACAGCATCAATGTTATCACATAAACAAGGCTAAGGTTTTTAAATCCCCATGTGTCCATAATATATATATAAAAAATGTAGTATGCCTGTTATGACATCAAGATGGGAGTGGGTGGCTGCTCTGTCTTACATATGATAGCTCCATTGGATGTGCATTGGCTCCTGGGATGTATCCTCATCCGGGTCCAGGGTGGATGAGCAGTGTATTAGCAGCCCTATTCTTGCAACCCTCTGTATTCAACTATTTATAGGTTTTTGTTGATCTATTATACACGGCTTCATCCCTTGAAGAATTTAAGCTATGACAGGTATGCTACAATTTTTTATATATTATGGACACATGGGGTTTTAATACTTTTAGCCATGTTTTTGTAATAACATTGATACAGTATTTTGTGTATGTAATGTATTTGTATACTCACATGATTGTTATATCTGCCTTAAAAGTTACATGAGGGGGTTTTGTTTGATTATTTCATGGGTCACCTGGATGCAAAGCAGCCAACCTGAATGCTGTCTCCAGGATCCAGGAAACCACAGAGAAACCAAATTTCCACAGACTTTCTCTAGGCTGTGATGCCACTCTGGTCAAGCGCCACCTACAGTGGAGGAAGCACACTGCACCTGCCTACAAGCTGAGCTCTGGTGGATTGAACCACCCACTGGTTTTTCAGAGACTTTGGTAACAACACAAACCAGTAGTAACTGGTGTCTTGCTTCCCTCTCCCATTTGGCCTTAATCATGGAGTCCCTCTGTTGCAACTGGACTATTAATTCATTTTAATTTTTTATTCTACATGATGAAAAGTTATGCAAAAGAGTGAATGGGTCCAATTGCCTTGGCAATGACTGCTGCAACTGAGTATAACTAAAAATTCTGATTGGAAAATCGCACCACTAAAATTTCTAAGATGTAGAATATCCCACCGCTAGTAGTAGAATTAGAAGTAGAAGAAGGAAACCACCCAAACGGAGTTTTTTGAGTTGGTATATCCTTTAACAATGAACACAATTTTGATGACAAGAATGTGTTTAAAAAATCTGGGGACAGCAGTCTTTAAAGCTGAACTAAACTCCACCATTCACTGACAAAATAAACTCAAAATACCAAAGCAAAATCTGGCCAAATCAATAATATAAGCTATATTCATAAATATTTAATTTGCTTACCATGAACAAGATTATGAATTACACCACCCTCCCTTCCATCACGGAGGCCACCATCTCAGATTTGGGAGCAGACAGGACATCAATAAGACCTGCGCCTATGCTCGTGGGAGGGCCTAACATAATCCCTGCAAAGCACTCTGCAGATCCTGGCATGGCAAGAATACAGAAAATGCAGGAGGGACTGAACATGCACAGGTATGTGTTATGAGAATACATTAAGGTGCACTTTTTAAAAACAAATGTTTTGGAGAACTTGAATACTCTGGTTTGATTATATGTAAGACCTGCTTTGATATGGGGCATATTTTTAATGGGGAGTTCAGTTGCACTTTAAAACAGATCATAACCCATATTTTTACTGCCAAATACAATGGGGAGCAATGGCTTTTGTAATCCTAGTCGCACAGGTGATTTGCTTTGTAGCAAGTTCCCTTTAGGAGTTATCCATAGTTTCCCATGGGATTTATATATCTTCATAGGGCATGTGACAGCAATCAGAGCAGAGGAGAGTCACCAAGCATGGCTGAACTGAGCTCATACAATTTTTATATCAGCAGATTGAGAGAAAGTAAACAGATGCTTGTGTGCAGAGCCCCAGTCACAACTCAGCAAACAGTATTTAGTTGCTTCAAATAGGTCCATTAATAATTCACATTTACCACTGTAACACATATGAATTTGAATCTGTCAGATGTGCTAGATGAAAATATACAGTGTTAAAAAAAAGTAAGTAATTGCACAAGCAGATCAATCCAACGCAGACCAGCTTAAAGTAAGTGTAAACGATCACCTTGTAAAACAACCCATTCAGTTTATAATCAAAATGAAAGGCAAAACATTTGTGTATAGATATAAAAAAAACATTATAAATACCATTTTCCCTTTTTTATAAGTGATCACAGTGATCACATTCCCTCTGTTCTCAGCTGCGTAACAGTTTGGGGGGAGGAGAAGCAGCAACACCCTGTGCTTCCTAGTGAATTGCTGTGCAGGGTGGGGGGGCATGTCAGGACAAGTCTGATCATTAGAGGAGAGCATACAGAGTTCCCAGCATAGATAGAGAACTGACCAAAGTGTGCTCTTATGCTTAGTGTGATCCCCAAAGCAAGGCGAGTGGCAGGAACACCAGGGATTTCACATAAACAAGCAATACAAAGAGAACAGGATACTTTCTCATACAAGTACATGACACAGCAGGTACACATCAGGCATATGGAAAAACAGTGAGGAGGGAGGTGCCGACCTGAGTGTAGTATTAAAATGATGACTTTAATAGCATAAAATTAAAAACAATTACAAGATGATGGAAGATATACAGTATCTAACAAAAGTGAGTACCCCCTCACATTTTTGTAAATATTTTATTCTATCTTTTCATGTGACAACACTGAAGAAATTACACTTGCTACAATGTAAAGTAGTGAGTGTACAGTTTGTATAACAGTGTAAATTTGCTGCCTGCTCAAAATAACTCAACACACAGCCATTAATGTCTAAACCGCTGGCAACAAAAGTGACTACACCCCTAAGTGAAAATGTCCAAATTGGGCCCAATTAGCCATTTTCCTTCCCCAGTGTCATGTGACTTGTTAGTGTTACAAGGTCTCAGGTGTGACTGGGGAGCAGGTGTGTTAAATTTGGTGTCTCACTCTCTCATACTTGTCACTGGAAGTTCAACATGGTACCTCATGGCAAAGAACTCTCTGAGGGTCTGAAAAAAAGAATTGTTGCTCTACATAAAGATGGCCTAGGCTATGAGAAGATTGCAAAGACACTGAAACTGAGCTGCAGCACAGTGGCCAAGGCCATACAGTGGTTTAACAGGACAGGTTCCAATCAGAACAGGCCTCACCTTGGTTGACCAAAGAAGATGAGTGCACATGCTCAGCATCATATCCAGAGGTTGTCTTTGGGAAATAGACATATGAGTGCTGCCAGCATTGCTGCAGAGGCTGAAGGGGTGTGGGGTCTGCCTCTCAGTGCTCAGACCATACTCCGCACACTGTATCAAATTGGCCTGCCTGGCTGTCGCCCCAGAAGGAAGCCTCTTTTAAAGATGATGCACAAGAAAGCCCGCAAACAGTTTGCTGCATACAAGCAGACTAAGGGCATGGATTACTGGAACCATGTCTTGTGGTCTGATGAGACCAAGATAAACTTATTTAGTTCAGATCCTGTCAAGCGTGTATGGTGGCAACCAGGTGAGGAGTACAAAGACAAGTGTGTCTTGTCTACAGCCAAGCATGGTGGTGGGAGTGTCATGGTCTTGGGCTGCATGAGTACTGCCGGCACTGGGGAACTACAGTTCATTGAGGGAACCATGGATGCCAACATGTACTGTGACGTACTGTAGCAGAGCATGATCCCTTCCCTTCGGAGATTGGGCTGCAGGGCAGAATTCCAACATGATAACGACCCCAAACACACCTCCAAGATGACCACTGCCTTGCTAAAGAAGCTGAGGGTTAAGGTGATGGACTGGCCAAGCATGTCTCCAGCCCTAAACCCTATTAAAGTGGTTGTATACTCTATCGTTTTCAGCTAAGGAAGCTGACATCTTAGCCTCTGTTTAATCTGCAATTGCCATGATGCTGCACATGTGATCCATTATGACACCACCCATTGGATGGTTTGCTAGTTTGGTTGAGAGCACAATCAAGGAGACAGCTAGCATTTCCGGCATACCGGGAATATTAACTCTTTTTTGACACTATGAAATCGATGGGTAGACAACCGCTTTAAGCATCTGTAGGGCATCCTTAAATGAAGGTAGAGGAGCGCAAGGTCTCTAACATCCACCAGCCCCATGATGTCATCGTGGAGGAGTGGAAGAGGACTCCAGTGGCAAACTGTGAAGCTCTGGTGAACTCCATGCCCAACAGGGTTAAGGCAGTGCTGTAAAATAATGGTGGCCACACAAAATATTGACACTTTGGGCCCAATTTGGACATTTCCATTAAGGAGTGTACTCACTTTTGTTGCCAGTGGTTTAGACATTAATGGCTGTGTGTTGAGTTATTTTCAGGGGACAGCAAATTTACACTGTTATACAAGCTGTACACTCATTACATTGTAGAAAAGTGTAATTTCTTCAGTGTTATCACATGAAAAGATATAATAAAATATTTATAAAAATGTAAGGGGTGTACTCACTTTTGTGAGATACTGTATACTCATCAAGGTAAAGTGCAGTCCTGGCATTCCATGTGGCTCTGCGGATCCCATCGCTGTTTCGGATAGCTGGAAAGGATTGGGAAGCTGGCTGAAATGGATCACAGTGTTTCTCCAGGAACCAGGAACCAGGAAGCTCCACACTGACCAGCGTGGACCAAGGAACAGGAATTAATGTCACCGGTGTCTCTATCATCTTGCATGTATCTTCCATCATTAGAGTTGAGCGAACACCTGGATGTTCGGGTTTGGCGGGTCCGGCCAAACTTCGCGAAAAAGTTCGGGTTCGGTACCGAACTTGACCCGAACTTGACCCCGGACCCCGAACCCCATTGAAGTCAATGGGGACCCAAACTTTTCGGCACAAAAATGGCTGTAAAAAAGTCCTGGCAAGTGCTAGAGGGCTGCAAAAGGAAGTAAAATGGGGGTAAGAGTAGGACAAGTGCCCTACAAAAAAATGGGGATAGGGAAAATAAATTAGAATCAAATAAAAAAAATAAAAATGGGAAGAGGGGGTGGATGTGGAGTAGGAGCCTAGAGGTTGACTAGGCCGTGACTGTGTAGGTGGAACTGGTGGTGGTGGAGGAGGAGGAGGTAGCCAACACTTTTTGTTGTTTGTTTGTTTTTTTTTTAATTGGGTAGCCCCCAAAATATTGAGGCATATTCAAAAAAACAAGTATACCAATGGCTGTGTGAGGCCGGTCTAAATGTCTATTCTGCACAAGGTACAGACAAGTCTTGGGGGATTCATGCCTGGTTAATTTTAACCACTTCCCGACCGCCTGCAGGCGGCAGTCGGGCTGCTGTGCGCGAATCGCCGTAAATAGGTGACGCTCCTAGTGCACAGCTAGGGGGCGCGCACCCTCCAGCGCGGTCGCGGTGGTCCCATTTGTTGCTGGACCGTTCAGTCACCATGAATAGACCAATGGATTTTGGTCTATTCATGTTGTTTGTCCGGCGAATAGGATTTCTTCCCCTACCTGTGAAATGTAAACACAGGTAAGGGAAGTGATGTCATCTCCCCTCTCTGCTTTCTTTTCCGTTGCAGAGAGGAGAGAGAGACATCTAAAAACGTGAGTTGCACAAACAGCACACTAACACCAGTACACATAGGCACATTTAACCCTTTGATCGCCCCCTAATTGCCCCCCAGTTAACCCCTTCACTCCCTGTCACCCCCTGTCACACTGTCATATAGTGCAGCGATCTGATTTTTACAGATCGCTGTACTTGTGACCCTTGTGACGCTAAATCAAAGTTAGGGTAGATAGTATTAGGCCTAGTTAGGTGTAAATACCCCCCTTGCCCCCTCAATAAAGGTTTTAACCCCTTGATTGCCCCCTGTCATCTGTGATCACCGTATAAGTGTCACGGGTGACGCTAGCTAGCTAGATAGTTTTTTTCCCCATCCGATTACCCGCCGTATATTATTTTATATACCTTTTATAGGTGTTAACCCCCGATCGCCCGGCGGTGAGCCCAGTTAGATTTTAGCATGCATTAGGGTCAGCGTAAATACCAGGCAGGGCCAGTTAGCGAGGTACTCTGACACGCACACACACATTAGGTAGGTGCTAGATATTATTGTAATATCTGATCAGATCAATATCTGCGATCTGATCAGATCTATATTAGCGCTCCCCTTAGATTTAGTGTTCTAAAAAAATGCAGCGTTAGCGGGGTCAGCCCAGATAACTGCTAACACCTGCGTATAGCCTCTCTGCCCAGCCCAGCCCACCCAAGTGCAGGATCAATAGATCGCTGACACTTACCACTCACAGAACACATATCTGAAGCCTTCGCAGAGATCACGCCCGATCCCTGCGAATTCTGACAGTGAATTTGGTAGCGACTTGACACAGGCTCTGACAACCAGGTGCACTTTTTTGCCTGTGAGTCTCACTTGTGTACCTATAAATTTAGAGGCCATGTCTAATCCGAGGTACACTACGCGATTGTGAGTATGACAGATGAGAGCGATGGGGAAGACTCATTGTCAGATTCAGACTCACCAATCGAGTTGATATTCGGCAGCGGCTCCATGACAGATAGTTCTGACGATTGGGTGGTCCCTGCTAAGGTCAGGCGTACCAGATCCTGTTTAGCTGTCGCTGAGGTGCGTGAACCGCAGGGCTCTCGTATGGAGCAGAGACCCAATACTAGCGCTGCTACACCTTCTGGTGACCTGGCAAGCACCAGCGGCCTAGTACATCCTGGTCATACAACCAGCACTGCAGTAACACTTGGTGACGTGGCGAGTCTCATAAGTGCAGTTCAAGCTGGTGTGGCTAGCATGAGTAATGCCCCGCAGCCATGAAGAAGACGAAGAACACAGGCCCGCAGAGCCCATAGTGCCCTTCCGGAAGCGCTTGCAAACCCTGATTGGCAACCCACAACTGATGCAGTGCCCGTACTTCCCCCATTCACTGCCCAACCCGGAATTCAGGTGAATACAATTGATTTTAGGGCCATTGATTTTTTTTCGCTGTATGTCTCTATAGATCTATTGTGGACCAAAGCAATTTATGCGCTGGTCAATACATTGCCGCTAATCCCCACTTGTCCCTTGCCAGAAATTGGAAACCAATTACGGTTTCCAAATTTAAGACCTTTTTGGGCCTCACCCTTAACATGGGCATACATCAACTACCTGAATTGCGGTTATATTGGTCCAATGACTCAATTCATCACATGTATGTCTACTCTGCTTCCATGGTCAGGACACGATACAAGCAGATTCTGCGGTTCATGCACTTCAGTAACAATCGACTCGATTGTCCATATGGAGACCCTGAATTTGACCGGCTTTACAAAATTTGGTCTCTCATAAACCACTTCAACCAGACGTTCGCAGCACATTTTATTCCCAACCAAGTTGTGTGCGTGGACGAGTCCCTGATTAAATTTGCTGGCCGTCTTGTTTTCAAACAGTGTGTCCCCAAGAAGCATGCCAGATACGGGGTCAAGTTGAATAAGCCATTTGACAGGGCCACAGGCTTTACGTGTAGTTTTATGGTTTATTAGGGCCTAGATAGCCGCATAGAGCCGGAAGGATGCCCAGACTACATGGGGAGTTCTGGCAAAATTGTGTGGAGCTTGGTGTCACCTTTATTCGGAAAGGGGTACCATTTGTACGTGGACAATTACTACACAAGCGAGCCACTTTTTAGTCACTTACTTGATCACCAAATTGGCGCATGTGGCACCGTGCGACCTAATCGCTGGGGCTTCCCCCAACGGCTGGTAGATTCCCGACTTAGTCGGGGGGAGAGAGCCTGCTTGAGATGTGGTAATTTGCTCGCAATGAAGTGAGGGATACAAAGGATGTTTTCATTCTTTCCTCCATTCATGCAGACGCGGCTGTCCAAATTAGAAGGGTGACTGGTATTGTGGAGAAACCCCTCTCTGCCCACCAATATAACCTTAATATGGGAGGGGTGGACCTCAATGACCAGTTAATGGCGCCCTACTTAATTGCCCGTAAATCCAGACGCTGGTAGAAAAAAGTGTCTATTTACTTCTTTCAATTGGCTTTGCTGTACGCTTTTGTGCTATACAAAGCATCAGGACGGACTGGACCTCTCCTGCAATTCCAGAAAGCGATCATCAGAGCCCTTCTGTATCCAGATGGCTCTGCACCCCAAGTTCCCAATCCACATGCAGTGAGCCGGCTGCATGGACGGCATTATCTACATGCCATCCCTGGTACCCCTACCCAACGATACCCCCAAAAAAGATGTTGTGTCTGCCGACGACACGGATACAGGCATGACACCCGATATTATTGCCCCACCTGTTTGGGCCAGCCTGGTCTCTGCATCGGTGACTGTTTCGAGCGCTACCATTCATTAGTTGAGTATTAGCGTAGGGAACAGCACTACATAGAAATAGGACACACTTTCACAGGGTCTGCAAAGATGTCACCACATTTTTGGAGACCCTAACCTTTACTGTTTATTGTTATAAAAAAAAAGTGTACCAAAAAAAAAAAATAAATAAATAAAAAAAAAGTTATAACAACCAAAAACATTTAAAAAAATAATAACCAAAAACAGTTGTACGTTTCTTGTTTTTCTATCTCCAATTTCCCTCTATTCTCTTTCTATTGCTCTCTCTATTGTTGTTTATGCATATCTGTAATGTTTTTTTTTTTTTGCAGGTATGCAATGTTTTTATGAAACATGTCATTTTTTTATTCTTAGCAGGAATATTATTTTTTTATGTGTTACTGTTTTTATTAATCTTTGTTTAATTTTCAGGTACACCAGCTGCAGAGCTGATTTATTTAGGGTGACAGCAATAGCGTTTGCTCCCACCATATATAAAGCAGCGACTCCAGTGCTGTTGGCGGTTATTTCACCACCACAGTTAAAAAAACAGCAAATATACCAGAGCATATGGGCAGTGGGTGGAAATTGGGGCGGATTGCGCCTATGCTCCGGTATTTTTTTTTTTAAATGTGGCTATGCCCACCATTAGAAGTGGGAGGATGAAGGGAGGTTTTCTAATGGTGGGCATACCCACCGATTGATTCTTTTTTTTCATGAAAAAAAGAACATTACAATATATGCCCAACAAGGACCAGCGACATACTAGTATGTTGCTGGTCTTCTCCGGCTCTCCTGTCCCACCGGGTAAAGTGAGAATGCAGCTGGTGGTTCCGCCAGCTTACCATAGAGCTGATTGAAGACTAGAATGGCTCCAATCATCTCCATGGCCTAAGAAACCCGAGGCTACGAGTATTTTGTGACTTCAGTTTCGCCAGATATAAACAGCGCCATTGGGAAATTGGGGAAGCATCTTATCAAACCGATTTTGGTGTGGTCAGATACTTTAAGGGCTGGGGAAAGATCTAGAGTTTAGTAGACCCCAAAATGAAAAAAAAAAATGATATGCGACAATACCTATTTTTATCATAGGAGATATTTAAAATCCCTGTGATAAAAATAAAAATTATAAAAAAAAAGAAAAAGATGAAAGGGACAGTGTTAAAATAAAACAAAAAGCAAAATGAATAATAAAAAAAAAAAAAATGTACCCCTGCCCCCCCGTGCACGCACGCAAAGGTGGACGCAAGCGTCAGTTTCATGTCGTATGTAAACAACAATTTCACCATGCATGTGAGGTATCACCGCGAACGTCAGATCGAGGGCAGTAATTCTAGCAGTAGAACTCTTCTGCAGATCTAAAGTGGTAACCTGGGCTTTTAAAAATGTATACAGTTTGTCGCCGCTTCGCGGGTGTGCATCATTTTTAAAGCATGTCATGCTTGGTGTCTATGCACTTGGCATGAGATCAACTTTTAAATTTCACCAAACATTTGGGCAAAATAGTATGTTTTTGTGCATTACAATGCAAAAAAGTGCTTTTTTCCCCCAAAAATTGCGTTTGAAAAATCGCTGTGCAATTACTTTGTGAAAAAAAAAAATTGTAACACCCACTTACACCCATTTAAATCTGTAGGGCCTCTGCTTTAAAAAAATATATAATGTTTGGGGGTGCAAAGTCATTTTCTAGCAAAAAAAAAGGATTTTTTCATGTAAATAAAAAGTGTCAGAAAAGACTTGGTGGTTCAAGTGGTTAGAAGAGTGGGTGATATTGGGCATAAAATGCCAGGACAGTTCAAAACCCCCCCAAATTACACCATTTTGGAAAGTAGACACCCCAAGCTATTTTCTGAGGGGCATGTTGAGTCCATGGAATATATTATTTGTGTGTCATAAATTATTGAAAAGTGACAAAAAAAAATTACACAAAGTTGTCACTGAAATTATATATTGCTCACCCATGCCATGGGTATGTGTGGAATTACACCCCAAAATACATTCTGCTGCTTCTCCTGAGTACGGGGATACCCCATGTGTGAGACTTTTTGTGAGTCTATCCTTGAAAACCAATCACCGCCTTCAGGATTTCTAAGGGCGAAAATTTATGCCTTCACCCCATACTACCTATCCAGGTTGCGGAGGCCATTAAATGCCCAGATAGCAAAAAACAAAACAAACAAATGACCCCATTTTGGAAAGTAGACACCCCAAGCTATCTGCTGAGAGGCATGTTGAGTCCATGGAATATTTTACATTTTGCCACAAGTTTCGGGGAAATGACAATTTGTATTTATTTTTATTTTTTACACAAAGTTGTCAGTGAAATTATATGTTGTTCACACATGCCATGGGTATATGTGGAATTACACCCCAAAATACATTCTGCTGCTTCTCCTGAGTATGGGGATACCCCATGCGTGAGACTTTTTGGGAGCCTAGCCACGTACAGAACCCCGAAAACCAATCACCGCCTTCAGGATTTCTAAGGGCATAAAAATGTGATTTTACTCCTCACTCCCTATCACAGTTTCTGAGGCCATGGAATGCCCAGATAGCACAAAACCTCCCCAAATGACCCCATTTTGGAAAGTAGACACTCCAAGCTATTTGCTGAGAAGTATTTTGAGTATTTTGCAGATCTCACATTTTGTCAAGTTTTGAAATTTGAAAAAAGTCAAAAAAAAATAAAAAATTCTGTTTATTTCTTAATTTTCCAAAACAAATGAGAGCTGCAAAATACTCACCGTGCCTCTTAGCAAATACCTTGGTGTCCAAAATGGGGTAATTTGGGGGGTTTTGTGCTACCTTTACATTTCAGGGCCTCCAAAACCGTGATAGGTACAGAGGAGTAAAATCACCATTTTACACACTTAGAAAGCCTGGAGGAGGTGATTGGTTTTTGGGGTCCCGTACGTGGTTAGACTGCCAAAAGGTCTCACATATGTCGTATCCCTGTATTCAGAAGAAGCACCAGAATGTATTTTGGGGTGTAATTTCACATATACCCATGGCATGTTCAAGCAACATATCATTTAGTGACAACTTTGTGTAAAAAAAAAAACAAAATGTAATTTCCCCGAAACTTGTGGCAAAATATAAAATATTCCATGGACTCAACATGCCTCTCAGCAAATAGCTTGGGGTGTCTACTTTCCAAAATGGAGTCATTTGGGGGGGGCTTGTGCTATCTGGGCATTTCATGGCCTCCGCAACTGAGATAGGTAGTGTTAGGAAAAAGGACAATGTGCCAGCAAAACTGGCTGTTTTCGCGGTGGTGCGCACGTATGCGTGCCGGAAACGGCGCCAAATGGCGCTATTTAAGCCTGGAGGTCCCTGCAATGGGTGCTGCTTGTTCTACAGCGTCCGTGACCTGTGAGCCTCAGCTCCCTCCATCTGTTCCTGTGTTTGTTTACTTCCTGTTTGACCCGGCTTGCCCTGACCTGCTGTTTGCTACCTGCACCGACCCCGGCTATCCACGACCATCCGCTTGTCTACTCCTCTGTACCTCTGCTGCCCGCCCGTTGAACGAACCTTTGCTTGGACCTGACTACCCACCTGCCTGATCCTTTTGTACCTTCCTGCCTGCCCGTTGCCGACCCAGCCTGCACGACCACTCTTCTATCTGCACGCCTTCTGGAACCTCACTACATCATCAGTGACCATCCAGCCCTCATGCCATCCCACACTCTTGGCCCTCTGTCTACTCTACCAGGGGTCCTTGAATCGGCTGCACAAGGCAGACTCCACCACCAGGTTCATGACAGGTAGTGTGGGGTGAATGCATACATTTTTGCCCTTAGAAATATTGAAGGCGGCGATTGGATTTTGGGGTCCAGTATGCAGATAGACTTCCAAA
>BLSH010394062.1:486719-507360 GCA_018402905.1 Glandirana rugosa
TAGTCTTAGGTCCAACGGGCGTACGTATGGGCTACAATCGGTAGTGACGGAGGGATGGACCAGAGGGTGACGGAGGGATGGACCAGAGGCCCTGGTGACTCTGAGGGGCCTCACCTCGGTCCTGCTTGGGGAATACACAGCCGGGATTAGATACGAGTACTGGTGGAGAAGTTATCCGGCCCAGCGATCTGTATTTAAGCAGCCAGCATCGCATGTGGTAAGCTCTGGGTGGGTGAGATGCGGGCGGGGGGAATGTTACCTCCTAGTCCAGGTCTGGATGCCCGTTTTGCGGCATGGACACGACTTAAGGCTCCACTCCGGGGAGTCTCAGTGGTCCCGGAGACCAGGTAGGGAGGCAGTGGGAGACCAGGTAGGGAGGCAGTGATGGCTAACATCGGGTATGCATGCGGGCAACCTGGATTCTGATCCCAGTGCGGGGTGCATGGGCTCCGTGAAGCGGGGGTTGATAATGGAGTCGCGCCTGGAAGCACAAGTCTGGATCAAAGTTCGGGTGTTGAGGGGTGAGGAGATCACAACAACATAGAAAATAGAGAAGGGAAGAAAAAAAAAACAGGAGGCAGAGTACTTATCTGAGCACAGTTGGAGGGATAAGTGCTTATATCTCCGAGCGTCCTATTCTGCCTCGGGAGCTTCAGGGGCGACTGGAACAGCAGCCGGCGTTCGGTCTCTTCTGCCTCTGCGGTAAGGGGTAAAGGGTTGGCGGCGTCTCGGTGTGTGCTGCTCGGGGCCGGGCGGGACCTGTTCTTTCCAGATCTCAGGTATGGCAAATTCTCTGTACCAATCCGGCACCGGGATTTCGGGGATGTTTGTAAATTCAAAAAATTGTGGGAGATCAGCTGGTGTATGCACGGTGAATGAACGTCCTTGGACCGTGACACAGAGGCCGAATGGGAAGCGCCACTTATATACGATCCTTCGTTCCTTTAAGGCCTCTAGGATAGGCCGGAGGGCTCTTCTGTGTCCCAGCGTAATTTGCGATAAGTCCTGAAAGATTTTTATGTTGGATTCGTTAAAACGGATCTCCTCTTGCTCCCTCGCTCTGTATGCTATTTCTTCCTTGAGTTTAAAATCCACAAAGCAGCAGATTATATCCCTTGGCGGGTCTCCATCTCTTCCTTTCGGCCTGAGGGCTCTGTGTGCCCGTTCGAACTCGACAGGCGAGTCCTGGGCTCGTTCGATGAGGCTGTTAAACAGTGATTGGAGCGCCAAGGGGATCTGGTCGTGCTCGACTGTCTCTGGGATTCCCCTGATCCTAAGATTTTTCCTTCTGCCACGGTTGTCGAGGTCTTCCAATCTTCTCTGCATTTCAATAATTTGGTAGTGGTATTGAGCTGCGTGATGTTGAAGGTCCGATATATCAGCATCATGGCGCCCTGCGGCCCGTTCGACCTGCTCGAGCCTATCTGAGACTCCCCTTAATTCGTCCTTTAGTTCCACCACCGCATCAGTTAGAGCTCCCTTAATGTCAGATGCTATGAGCTGCAAATCCGACATTTTGGGGACTTGTTGTAGAAGAGTCATTAGGGCTTCCTGGTCCGGCTGTGTCTTCTGTTTGGCTGAGTTCTCCGCCATCTTAGGTGTTGTCGTGTGGGGCTGTGAGTGTCCTTTCTGTGCCCCCGACCCGCTCGCCGTACCGGGCTGTGTGCGGAATAAATCTGTCAGATTTTTGCTTGGCTGTGAAGCTGGTGTGCTGCTGAACGGCAATTGTTTGCCTATTTTGCCCATTCTTTCTTCTAGACTGTATTTAGTGCTTTGTTTCTCCCGTAGAGAGCCGGAGCAGTTCTCTCAAGCAGCCATCTCCACCGCGCGCCAGGCCACGCCCCCCCGTGTTTTTAATCTTATGCTATGAAAGTCATCATTTTAGTACTACACTCAGGTCGGAGCCTCCCCTCTCCCTGTTTTTCCTTATATGTCTCACAGAGTCCTGGACACACTCTGAAGGATGGCTGCCTTCCCTTTTAACCCTCAACACCCCTCTTCTTTTTAACCACTAAACTCATGGATGCATCACCTTCCAGCTATTACAGCCACTGACTATACCTTATAGGATTACTCCATTTAGAGCACCAGATAACAATTGGTTACACTATCAAGAATATGAAGTGTTGGAGTAACAATCGCTTTATGTCCATTTCATTCAGACAACAGTTCCTACAAGAGAGCCTTCAATATAAAAATTATCATTGCTCCCAGCAAACTGTAGGATGTTCACAAACATCTACATTTACAGTGTAAAAAAAAAAAGAGTATGTAAAATGTGTCTCTTTGTCCATCATCACCAGAAAATATTTAATGACTCCAGTAGCAGGGAGAACACGATTAACAAGTTCTTTAGATGTTCCACCACTTTTGTAGTACACTGCCTATCTTGATCATATGGCCTTATTTATGTGGGCCATGCCATCCGTACAGTTAGAGCAAGATTTGGGGAGCACAGAAAGCTGATTGAGGATGGAGATGTTGATTATAGCATTCTAGGACATTTTACCCTTAAGCATAACAAATCTACCAAAGGGTTTAGGGTCTGAGTAATCAAATCAAAATCCTATTTTGCTGAGAAATTACAGAAATTCTGTAGACGTGAAACCATCTGGATTTAGGAGTTCAACGAGAAATTAGAGTTCACACAATTAGTTGGCCAAGTTTAAAAATTAGCCATTCTTATATGTGACAATTCTGCAGTTCATATGGTTTTTAAAATTCATACAGAATCTATTTTAGGTTATTTTTAAACATTTCTATTTATATTAATTTTATACACCAAATATGACTTTTTAATAATTATATTAATTTTATTGGATATTATGTATTTTTAACTGCTTCCCCACCGCGCACTGTATATTTACGGCGGCAGTGTGGCGCTGTCTATCGTATCGCCGTATATAAGGAGCGTGCTCGCGGCTCGGGCAGATCCGATGTCCACCGGCGAGCCGCGATGACCTGCCAGAGAGAAAGAACGGGGAACCGCCGATGTAAACACGGCGGTTACCCGCTCTGTCAGTGGGCATTTTTTTTACATAAGAGATCTACTGATCCCTGTCACTGGGATCAGTTAGATCTCTTATGCCCCTGGTAGCCCAGACCCCTCACATGCCTGATGAAGGGGTCCTGCGTGGCTCCGAAACGTTGCTGTTTGGTGTAACGATGTGATCATTCATTAAAGTTTGGACTCGTTTGAAGATCCTAGTGTGCTGGTGACATTACCTACTTCTATAACATGTGGTTCCAGCCGTTGGTCACTTCACGCACCCACACTACAAGTAAGCCATTTCAAAAGCAGAAGCGTGTGCGTTGGGAATCGTATAATTGCCCTCACAGTTAGAACACGCCTAGGGAACACAGTTAACCCCTAGATCTCCCCCTGCAGGTTAACCCCTTCACTGCCAATGACATTTATACAGTAATCAGTGGATATTTAAATTTCTGATCGCTGTATAAATATCATTGGTTCCAAAAAAGTGTTAAAAATGTCCAACAGGTCCGCCCCAATATTAAAGTCCTGATAAAAATCACAGATCGCAGCCATTACCAGTAAAAAAAATAAAATGTAAAAACGCCAGAAATTAATTCTCATGGTTTGTAAACATGGCAACTTTTGCGCAAACCAATCAATAAACACCGATTTTTTTTACCAAAAATATGAGGAAGAATATAAATTGGTCAAATCTGATGAATAAATTTGTTTTTTTATATTTTTTTTTTTGGATTTGTATTTTAGCAAAAAGTAAAAAATATTGTTTTTTTTTTTTTAAATTGTTGCTATTTTTTTGTTTATAGCGGTGATCAGAAATGACGCAGAGGTGATCAAATACCACTAAAAGAAAGTTCTATTTGTGGGAAAAAAGGACGCAAATTAAGTTTGGGTACAACGTCGCACGACTGCCCAATTGTCAGTTAAAATGACGCAGTGCCGAGTCGCAAAAAGTGCACTGGTCCTACAGTGGGAAATCCTTCTGGGGGTGAAGTGGTTACGTACACCCATAAGACCCACAATGTTCTTCAACATTTGATTTATTTTGTTAGTATTTATCCATTTGATACTAGTATTTAGAGCTTGTTTTTAACCTAGTCCTATTGTATTTATTGCTCTTGACGATTTTTAATTTGCGTATCAATTTTCTAGGCTGGTCTTTATAGTTCCATTGTATTAATAGATTCTAGTGAGGTACTGGCTTTTCCTGTGGCTTTGGCTGCATGCTTGTACCATCGACTTAAAAGCCGGTTTTGTTTAGGATTGGACAACTTGAAAATAGCCCCTGAGTCGGGGGCCCCTGAAATGCATAGTGCTTGCCCATTTCCCAACACCTGTACTGCCGCTGAGCATATAGGATGGCTATCAGACATCACTGTTTGTTACTTTGGGGAGTTCAGCTCTATGTCCTTCAACTCTACTATTGCTCATCAGTTGTCCCTGTAATTTATTGCCATTTATGTACCACCTTCCCCTACTCTCAGAGCTGTTCATTTCCAGTCGAGATGTAAGTGTGATTACGTGTTTGTCAATAATGTTATTACCTTTTCATAACCCTGCACCCTGTTAAATCTGTTTCTTTGTAGTATTTGATCCTTCCCAGATCTGATGTGCCTAGAAGCTGCTGGAATTTACTTATCCCCCATTAGATGTGCCCAAGAGCTGTTAAAGTGATTGTAAAATATAATTTTTTTTGTTCTATAAAAATAGCAAGCATGTGTTATATTTACCTGCCCTGTGCATTGGATTTGCACAGAGCACCACCAATCCTCCTCTTCTCGGGTCCCTCTATTGTGCTCCTAGCCCCTCCCTCCTGTCGAGTGACCCCGCAGTAAGCAGCTTGCTATGGGGGAACCCAAGCCGAGTCACAGCTCCCTGTGTGCATTCAGACATGAAGCCATTTGCCCGGCCCCCTCTCTCTCCTGATTGTCTAGTCAACTTTGCTTGACAGCAGTGGGAGCCAATGGTGCCACTGCTGTGTCTCAGCCAATCAGAAGGGAGGGTCTCAAAAAGATACTCGTGGACAGTGCTGGACAGAGATGGGGCTCGAGTAGGTATTAGGGGGGCCGATGGGGGCTGCTGCACATGTAAAAATTTTAATTTTTGTCAATGCAATTAATTAATTTCCCAGAACATTATATATTTCTGAAAGCAGAGGCCCTGTAGAATAAAAAGGTGATAGTTGCAAATTTTTGTTTCACATGATATTTGCGCAACAGTTTATTAACCCCTTCAGATTTGCGCTATTGCCGAAGTACGGCTCCAGCGCGGATCTGAATTTCCGCGATGACGTCCATGGACGTCGTCCCCTGTGCATGCTCCCGTCGTGCACTCACAGGCGGTGGCCGCAGCACGCTGCATGGGCATGCCCGCGGGTTGGGCAGACCCGATGTCCGCTCATGACCCGCGATCGCCTGTCAGAGCTGCAGAACGGAGAACTGCCGATGTAAACACGGTGGTTCTCCTTTCTGTGAGGGGGGACATAGCAGATCTACTGAACCCTGTCATTGGGATCAGTGAGATCTGTTATGTCCCTGCCAGCCCCACCCCCACACAGTTAGAACACATACAGAGAACACAGTTAACCCCCTCACTGCCCCCTTAGTGTTAACCCCTTCAATGCCAATGCCATTTATACAGTAATCAGTGGATATTCAAATTTCTGATCGCTGTATAAATGCCATTGGTCCCAAAAAGTGTCAGAAATGTCCGACATGTCCGCCCCAATATCAAAGTCCTGAAAAAATTGCAGATCGCCTCCATTACTAGTAAAAAAATAAATAATAAAAACACCATAAATCAATTCCCATAGTTTGTAGGCGCGATAACTTTTGCGCAAACCAATCAATATACACTGATTGCGATTTTTTTTACCAAAAATATGTAGAAGAATATAAATTGGCCAAACTCCTTGAATAATTTTTTTTTTATATTTTTTTTTGGATTTGTATTATAGCAAAATGTAAAAAATATTGTTATTTTTTCAAAATTGTGGCTCTTTGTTTATAGTGCAAAAAATAAAAAACGCAGGGGTGATCAAATACCACCAAAAGAAAGCTCTATTTGTGGGGAAAAAATGCTAAAAATTTTGTTTAGGTACAACGTTGCATGACCGCATAATTTTCATTCATAATGCGACAGCGCTGGAAGCCAAAAATTGGTCTGGGCAGGAGGGGGGCTTAAGTGCAGTAAGCAAGTGGTTAAACGCAAATTTTCAGGAAAAATATAATTAAATGAATTTTAGTGCAAAACCACACCATATAATACCCATTTTTAGTTAAGATTATAAAAGATGAGGTTGCACCGAGTAAATAGATACCAAACATTCCACATCTTAACCACTTCAAAACAGGGCACTTTCCTCCCTTCCTGCCCAGACTAATATTCAGCTTTCAGCACTGTCACATTTTGAATGACAATTGTGCGGTCATGCAACACTCTACCCAAACACATTTTTTATTATTATTCTCACACAAATAGAGATTTCATTTGGTGGTATTTAATCACCACTGGGGTTTTTATTTTTTGCACTACAAATAAAAAAAGATTGAAAATTTTGAAAATGTTTTTTTTAAATAAGTAATTTTTCTCCTCCACTGATGAGCACTGATGAGGCTGCACTGATGGGCATTGATAAGGCAGTACTGATTGGCACTGATGATGAGGCACTTATATGCAGCACTGATGGGCACTCATAGGTGGCACCAATGGGCACTCATAGGTGTCACTGATGGGCACTCATAGGTGGCATTGATGGGCACTTATAGGCAGCACTGGTTGGCACTTATAGGTGGCACATATGGGCACTGCTAGGCAGCACTAATAGATGGCACTGATAGACAGCACTGATCAGGAGGCACTGGTAGGCATCACTGATGGGCACAGTGTGCCATCTCTTTAATAATCCCAAGTGAGCCCCTTCATCCTTCACCTATGGACTTACTCTGGACTCTGTCCCACAGAACATGGTTTTTGAGCATTATGGCTTACCTCTGTTACAGTTTTTATTAGCAGATCTCCCTAGTTCTCTTAGTGGCTACTTCATCACCTTTATTTTGGACTTCACTTATTTTGTTACAGCAATTACTGAGAGTGCTCAGATTATACTAATTGATTTAGTTGCAACCAAGATCAACAGATAATGTAGAGTGTACACAAGCACACTTTTGTTCTTCTGCTGAGAACTAGATAGATTTGCAGTTGTTAAACTATACCTAAACAAAATGGATATAGACAGTTTTATATAACTTGGATCATGAAAACCAGTTTCAATATTTAAAAACTGTATTCTACAACAGGTGCATAATAGGCAAAGACAATCTGTCTGCCATCAACAAAAAAAGTAATAGAAACTATAATTATTTGGGTGAATTACTTTATGTTTAGACAATTTAAAACATATTTTTATCCAACCATGCGAAGGCAAAAGCGATCTATTTTTTAAATTTTTCTGGCACGTGATTGAGTTTCTATGCATAGTAAAATTTTACCTTATTCACTAAGTTAACTGAAAATTCCCTTGCAAAGTTACACATTCACTTTCCAACAAGCACTTTAAACAAGCTATACTCTAGTCACTATCTCAAATAGCTGCTGAAATTGCTGTTCCGTCTTGTACAGTCTCCTTTGAATCTACCAGTTCTGCATAACTGGATAAAAATTGAATGGACTATTTAGTATTTGGACCTTCATATTACGGGGGTTGGATCAGCACCATCAGGGCTGGTGAAAGGATTTTTGACACCCTAGACGAAACCTCATTTTGCTGCCCCCTTTTGGCTTCGCCCCTGACCCCACCCCCTGTGCCCTGTCCATGTATACGATGGAGGTGGCAGAGGTGGAGATTTTTGCAGCGCCTCTCTACCTATTTCTTTTGCCGTGGTCCACAGGCCCGCACCTGTGCCTCTGGACCCACCTTATTTTACCGCCCTGATGTGCTGCTAGCTACGGCTCTCCAGTGGCATGAGTGATTGATGTACAGCAGTGACAGATCAACAGGGGCTGGGCTCCCTGGCGGCAGTGCACCCTAGGCGGCCACCTACTCTGCCTAGTGGTATAGTTGGCCCTGAGCACTGTGAAAGTCCCAACTGTTCTTGGCCTTTTTCGTGTTCATCCTCATATTGCATAAAGGAGACTGTACAATCATATTGTAACATGCTTGGTCAGCTTTAGCTTTTTTAACATTGTTGAAAATAATTGTTGCAGGTAAAATGTTTCCAAGCATGTCAGAAAATAATTTTAACAATTTAATTGGAAAAATTGGAGTGTAATGGGGCAGCAGGATTTCATGGTACAGTCAAAGGACATTGACAAATAGGATAGTATTAAAACAAAAGTTTTTTTTTAAAACATTGTAGCAAAGTGTCATTTCTTCAGTATCGTCATGTGATAAGATATAATAAAATATTTACAAAAATGGGAGGGATGTACTCATACTGTTTATGTATATAGGAGGTAGTATGACTTACCTCATATAGCTACTGGTCAATGATAGGCTGTAGGCATGTCGAGACATATACACAAGGACTGTCCAATATCACAGCCTGCATGCAAACGCATGCAGGGCATGTTTAGATATAACAATGTGAATTAATGTAAGAGTTAAAAGGACAGTATGCTACAAAACATAAGCCATAAAATCGATAGGGTGAATAATGCAGCAGTACCTGTGTGTAAAGTCCATCCATATGTCTCCATCGCCATATTGACACTGCCAAACAGCAGCCCTTTAATAGTGCTCCAATCCTGCGATGCTTGGACTAGGTTTTATAGTTTATTTTGGGATAAGGGTACCTATATATTAAAATTTTGAAAAAATACCTTTTCTGCTGAGCAATTACTCTGCATAGTTTAAGAAGAAATTCTGTTAATTTAAACACTCAAGGACCGCCCACCATCATTATATGGCGGTACTCTGCCATGGAATACCGTTGTTATGGTAGCAGATAACTACCATAACCCTGGTATTGTTTTTTTCAGCGGGCGGTCCGCTTTCAGATAAAAGTGGTCACTGCGGCAGATTCAGCGCAAGATCACTTATCAGGGGCTACCGGATCCGTCTGTAGCACCGGAGATGATCGGGCCCGCTCCCCTCACTGCCATGAATGCCAAGTGAGGGCAAATGGTGCACGCTCGGCTCCATGGTATCGAAGGGCGGAAGCGATGTCAAACATCACTTCTGCCCAATGCTCTTAAAGGAGAATTTTTTTTTCCAAATTACATTTTTTTCATTGCATTTTAGTGTAAATATGAGATCTGAGGTCTTTTTGACCCCAAATCCCATATTTAAGAGGTCCTGTCATGCTTTTTTTTTCTATTACAAGGTATGTTTACATTCCTTGTAATAGGAATAAAAGTGAATATTTTTTTCTTTAAAGGACAGTGTAAAACTAAAAAATAAAAAGTAAAATAAAAAATAATAAAAAAATGTAAAGAGCCCCATCCCGCCAAGCTCTCGTGCAGAAGCGAAGGCATGCGTAAGTCCCACCCGCATAAGAACATGGTGTTTAAACCACACATGTGAGGTGTCACCGCGATCGTTAGAGCTAGAGCAATAATTCTAGCACTAGACTTCCTCTGTAACTCAAAACTGGTAACCTGTAGAAATGTTAAACTTCGCAGATGGAGATTTTTAAGTGCCAAAATTTGTCGCCATTCCACAAGCGGGCACAAATTTTAAGCATAACATGTTGGGTATCAATTTACTCGGCGTAACATTATCTTTCACAATATTGAAAAAATTGGGCTAACTTTAACATTATCTTATTTTTTAATTTAAAAAAAGTGTTTTTTTTTAAATTGTGTTTTTAAGACCGCTGTGCTAATACGGGGTAACATAAAGTATTGCCATTTTATTTTCTAGGGTGTTAGAAAAAAATATATATAATCTTTGGGGGTTCTAAGTAACTTCCTAGCAAAAAAAATGATTTTAACTTGTAAACACTGAATCTCAGAAAGAGGGTGTGTCCTTAAGTGGTTAAAGAAAATGATGTATACTTTTGTATAATTAGTTTACCTCCTTCCCACCAAAACATATTTGATGCACATTTATTTGTGCAACCCACAAGGAAACACACAGCCACCACTGTAAACTCTCCTAGTTAGAAAAATCCCATCCTATGGAAAGGCTATCATTGGGGCCCATGATATGTGGCCTCTTTATAGGAATCAATAGGATTTTTTCACTCATGCACACACGAGATGAGGGAGTGCCCAAGATAGTTTGTAGCTGTGGCTCTGTGGCTCTCTCTGGACTGCAGATTGTGTGAAGCTGGAGGTACAAGAGAACAAGGACAGGTGAGTCTAATACCCAGGGGAGGGAGGGTGTTAACTATTTGAAAAGCACACGGATTGTGTTTGTTAAAGATCAAATCTCTGTCTTTCAAACTCAATAATATACTTAGGAAGAAGCATGTATACTCAAAAGAGTTTATAATGAGTACAATATAAGAACCTTCACATGCAAGATATCAAATAGCCTCTGTAGCTAAAGACACTGAAGAGAAATTGTTCTTTAATATGTACAGCAGAGGCACTGAAATCACAAGTTCTTTCAACTTTAGGACTTGTTTACACCACATGCATTGGGCTGCACTGGTGAATTCAGTCCTGTCGCATGGACAATACCACCTCGTGTCAATGTGTATGTACTGAGAAAATTGCTGCATTAATCTACCCTAACTTTCTTTGTAGAGCAGAATTTTTCAGCCTTTCATCGCTGTAATGCAAAAATACAGCAGGAGTTTATAAACTGTTAGAAAGTGACTAAAACCTGACTTTGGAGTCTTTATTGTGTTTTTTGAGAATGTATTACTTCACATTACATGTAGCTATATACTTGAATACTAAACACTTATCATCCATAATCTGTGCATAGTTGTACATACTTGTGGGAAGATTAGTGCAAGGTAGTGCTTTAAGGACACAGTCCACTCACCAAATCTTTGTTTTAAAGCGTATTTCCACTTTTGTGACCAAATTGGGATATCAACCACTTTTTATTAGTTAAAGTGGAGTTCCACCCAAAAGTGGAACTTCCGCTTTAAGGGAAGGTGACCCCCCCCCCCCAACATGCCACAATTGGCATGTCATTATTTTTTTGGGGGGGGGACCAGGGACCCTGTTGTTACAGGGGACCAGGGACCCTGTTGTTACAGGGTCCCAGGTCCACTTCCTCTGCTGGTGCCGCGGAACCGGAAGTAAGTTCACCTTCCCCACTTCCCTCTCGGTGATCTTCTGGGACACGTCACAGGTCCCAGAAGATGCGCTGGCCATTCACAGCGTGCAGCATGACTCGCACATGTGCAAAGCTGGGTGCCCACACTTGTGATGCCAGCGCCGCCGAAGGGAGGGGGAGAAGAGCGACGCTGTAGGCGGCTGCATCACTGGAGCCTGGGACAGGTAAGTGTCCAATTATTAAAAGTCAGCGGCTACACTTTTTGTAGCTGCTGACTTTTAATAGGGTGGAACTCCACTTTAAACTCTTCTATTCACATAGCATAACTTTTAAAAAAAGTTAAACATTTCAGTTTACTTTTTTAGATGCTCTATTCTGGACAGCAAATAAAATCCTACGTAGTTCTTTTTTGTTTATGAGGGGGCTAGGCATCTGTGTTTGCCCTAATTAAAGCTGAATGCCAACTTTATTTTCATTAGAACTGAATGGAATGATCAGTCCCAGCATGAATCATACCTCTGTACCATGTTGCTCTGTTGTCTGCAGATCCTCTGATATTGTGGGTTTAGCTGAGTCTTCATACCATGTGACACTTTGTATAATCTGGATGTAGACTTTACCTTACAGACACTTCCTGCTCAACCTCTAGCCTAGAACACACCCTTCTGTAGTCTTTCAGAGTCTGAAACTGATGTAACTACCTTCACGATGGTGCATGGGATTGAATGCAAAAATTAACTAAAAGTGCGCTGTCAATTTGAAAAAAAAAACTAAATCAATCAGTAGTGACCACAGTGACTGAATGAGCTGAATATAATAGAATATCTGGCTCAAACCAGCAAATACATAATAATATTATGTGAAAACAAAAGACATTTAGATCAAACAAGTGTCACCCACATAAAATGTATCACTTACTGTCCATGTTAATCATTCTTCAAAATCTACTGTGCAAAATATTAATATATCAACATAAATGTCCAAAATGTATCCAAGCAATTTGCTGGAAAAATAAACAGATGAATCAAGGTGCACTGTTTCCAATTCTTCCTTGACATTGACATCCAATAAAGTGCTTCTGCATACCACCAGTGCTCAAAGATAAAAAAATATTGGCCTCTTACCAGATCTTCATGACATCTAAATAATAAGAGGCTCTCCAATCCCTGATGTAGCCTTTTACGGGGAAATGCGTTGGTGGGAGATAGGAGCTGCAACGTTATTGTGTCTAGTACTTGACAGTGTAAGCCGAAGTCTGACCCCTCTCTCTACCGCTCAATTTTTACTTTATTGCTGTAAGTGTAATCTTTTTGTTAAACGTATATATCCTTGTAGACATGTTGCACGATGAGTCTTCTTTCTTTCCATATATAACTTGCCCCATTACTGAGAAGAGCTGGTTGTAGTCTGGTGTGAAGACTGAGGTGTCTGTGGCTGAGTATGCATCCGTTCCCACACTGGGCAGGTGTATAGCTGAACCTAGGAGGTGGAAGGAAACTCTGTAATCGCACACTGTTCATGATCGCTTATAATTTAGAGGTCATGAAGATCTGGTAAGAGGCCAATATATTTTATCTTTGAGCACTGGTCATATGCAGAAGCACTTTATTGGAAGTCAATGACTCAATGTCAAGGAAGAATTGGAAACAGTGCACCTTGATTCATCTGTTTATTTTTCCAGCTGCTTTGCATACTGAAGAGTGATCTGCATTCAGACCCACCCACAGTAACTCCCAGAACTGCTACAAGTGACTCCCATACCCTGCCCTGAAACTACAGAGGCTCAAAGTATGATGGGACATGTAGTATCAGGGCTGGAAAAGGAAGGAAATAGGATGTCAGAGAGCTTTGGAATTCAACCAGGAGAAGGAGTGACATCACAGACACACAAACTTGCTTTTTAGGCCTCATGCACACAGGACGTTAAAAAAAGGTCTAAAAAGGTCAGTAGCTTTGTAGTGAGTTTCTCGGCTTTTTTCAGCGTTCTTGCACTAGCGTTTTTAAGTAGTAGTAGCGTTTTTGGACATTTTTTTTTTTAATGGACCAAAAACATTGGTGAGATGCATTTTTGAGCGTGTTTGCTTGTTTTTACAGCTGAAAAATGTCTCTCAGAACCCACTAGTCTTGGGGGTTTTTTTACAGCTCAAAAACGCCCCAGCCAAAAACAGTTGATAACAGCCTATGTGTGCATGAACACATAGGATAACATGATGGGGAGTTTATTGACTGTAGAAAAAAACATCTGAAGCTAAAAACAGCAGCTGTAAAAACATCCAAAATGTCCTGTGTGCATGAGGCCTAACAGCTAAATAAGGTAAGATACAGATAAAATGACAGTGGACGTGTGATTCATTTACATGCACAATGCATATGTTGTTTTTGGGAGGAAAAGCTGGAGTTCTGCTTTAAACCTGTCTGTACTGTGCACATAGGTCTTCATTAATAATTCTAACTTGATTTGAACACTGGGGTTTATTTACTAAAGCTGGAGAGTGCAAAATCAGGATAATTTCTGCAGAGAAACTAATAAATCTCCAGTTTTTATTGCCGAAGCTTAATTGAACAGGCAGAGGTTGGAAGCTGATTGGTTTCTATGCAGAAGTGAGCTTGATATGGCACTCTCCAGCTTTAGTAAAAAAAACACCGGTCTTAACAAAGGGTTAAAGGTGTAGAAATTTTGCTTCTTGAGTTATATGTTAATTAGGACAGACTTGGGACAGACTCATTCTAAAATTGTTCAAAAAACCTTGCAGTCAGTCGTGACACCTCCTCCTGAGAAACATCTAAAAGGTAAAAAATATAGTAAAAAACATTTTTCCGCATGCTCTGTGATTGTAAACATACGTGTAATACAAATAGACATGTACATGACGAAAAAATTTGTTTAATTTTGTTTTGTTTCAATTCGTAAATCTAGTTATTTCGTTTTGTTAAATTCGGCTTATTTGTTCAATCCGTATTTGGGATTAATATTCGGAATTCATATTTGGAATTTGTTTTATGTGTTTTTCAAATTCTCTTCAAATTTACCAATCTTTTTCGATTTGAAACGTTTGAATCGATAAATTTTGCATCAGACGAATCGACTTTAGATTTTTTTCTTTTTTAATTTCCAATGTGGCAAAGTGAACAAAACAAAAGAAAAATCTTCATCAAATGATTACAATGACTCTTTAAATCACATTTGACTTAACAAAAACAGCATTATCTCAAAATGGACTTTCTCCTACTTTGTCCACCTTCAGACGATCCCTGAAAACTCATCTCTTCAGAGAAGCCTATCTGGCTCCCACCTAATGACTGTACATTGATATTCTCCATTAGCACATCCCCCACAGTTAATACCTCTTGTATCTCTTGACCTTTCCTCTTAGATTGCAAGCTCTAACGGGCAGGGCCCTCTGATTCCTACTGTATTTAAGTGTATTGTATTTGTACTGTCTACCCTCCAGTTGTAAAGCGCTGCGTAAACTGTTGGCACTATATAAATTCTGTATTATAATAATAATAATAATAATAATAAAAAAATGGTACTCTAATAACACACAGTCTTTGATTTCAGCAATATATTTACTCAAAAGCAAACACACAGGTTGGACTTGATGGAGTTGTGTTTTTATTCAACCTAACAAACTATGTATACTATGTAATATGTGTACAGTTAGAATTTGACTGGAGTTCAATGTAAAATTCAATTTGAGGGGGCGTGGCTGGCTGTGGACTGTGATGGCTGCTTAACTTCACAGCTCCACTCAGCCTGGGACGACCAGCGACTCCAGCGCCTAAGATAGCGACCAATCCTCCCTCATTCCCAACCCAGGGGATCCCAATACCTCAGGCTACAGCACGGAGGCACTTGGCAGCCCACATCATAACGAACAGAGGAACCCAGGGCAGAGAGTGGTAGACGAGGACAGAGTACCGGACCGCCGCCACATAACAATCGACTTCTCTCCTCTCCATGCAGTACAGGGTGAGACCAAATTCCACCCATCCCAGACTCCCCAGTCCCCACACTCACTGTTAAGCCCCGTTTGGCATTGTTCCGACGCAGGACGGAGACGCCATCTCAGCAGCAGCGGCTCCCTCATGACCCCTTTGGCCGACATCTTGGGTCTTGGCAGCGGATCTCCACACAGACCGGCACAGACCCTTTGTAGCTGAGGTACGGGATCCAGCCGGCCCTTACACCCCCATCCTCCTGCTGCACGTCCGATCCACCCTAGAAGCAGGCCAAATAAGTCGCGGGGGTACCCGGAGCCGGAATATTAGCCGCATTAACACTAAGCCGGCCACTTATTAGCGGCCCTGCCTAATACGAACCGCCGCATACAGACCTCTGGCGGCAGGATTGTAGCGGAGCCCTTGTTCCCTTCAGACATTACATTCTGAACCTCTTGTCACACGGCTGCACTAACCTCAGAGTAGGTTGTGGGGAACCCAGGGCCGAAAGGAACACTGCCAGATGAAGTACTATCGCCACTGTATGACATAGCTGCAGTCTCATAGACTAAAGAGCATTGGTCCCTGGCTGCTGGCCCGAGGGGAAGCAGGGGTCCATCTTGTCCCTACACTCCTGCTCTCAAGCTGCACAACCTGTTAAATTGGGGGGAAAAACACCTGGAGACAACTCCCTCATCAGATTAAAACTGAATTGGCCGCCATTTTGGGACCTCCCCTAAAACCACGGCTCCTGATTGCAACTGCAAGGTACAGAAGGCTATAAAGGATAAGTACATTCACCCCGGAATAACGACACCCTTAAAATATACAACCTTTCACCCAACTCACTGACGGCCCGCACCCAGTGTGCGAGCATCACAGGCCCATCTCAAAGAGAGGCCCTTGTTGTGGCCTGGCACAAAAGACATTGCTTAATCAACCCCTCTGATTCATAGGCTGCACTGGGATAGAGGTGCATCACTTTCAAGTACACTGCAGCTGTACACGACTGTGCCGACACAAGTTTCTGCAATACTAGCATACTTCCTTACCACTCCCTATATCAACTTAACCTCATACTCTCCTATATAGTAGGAGAAGAGACATATTGATTGACCCTAAGATATGACCAAAAGAAACTCCCTAATACTGCAAAAACGCGCCACATAGCTGACTTTTTTCCAGGACCTAACATGCAGTACAGTCAGACAGGCACGGGAGTAGAGCTTCCTAACCTATCACCACTACTGCCTGAAGACCACCAAAACCCGGAGAATTCGCAGGAAGAGATGGACAGTGTGGACAATAGCACAACATCACTACAATGCTCACCAATGGATAGAGGCAAACTAGTTGCTCAATCGCCAGCTCAGTCCCCATCCCACACTCCATTATATAAGAAACAACACTGGGCAGAAGTAGCAATCCCTGAGGGACCACAGGAATCACTGGCTACACACCCCGCTACAGACCAACCACAAACTGAACACACACTGAAGATGATGTTGCTCTCACTTCAAAATGACCTGAGGATTGAACTTCGCTCATCGTTATCTTCACTTCATACCAGAGTGGACCGCATCGAAGAGTGCACAGAGGCGCTTGAGGCACAGACGGCAGTACAGGCATCTGCAAATGAGGCAACATCTGACACCCTGTCTAAACAATCTGAAGAACTTCACTATCTGCAAGCTAAAATAATAGACCTAGAGGACCGTTCCCGAAGGAACAACATCAAATTCAGAGGAATCCCTGAGTCAGTGAAACCGTCGGACATCACTCATTACCTCCAACAGATGTTTCTCAAACTTATCCCCCAACTTTCACAGCTGGATCTGACTATAGATCGAGCACATAGAATTGCGAAACCAAGCTACTTGCCAGATGATGTCCCGAGAGACGTGCTGGCACGCATTCATTTTTTTCACATTAAAGAAAAAATTATGTCGGCAGCCCGTATGTCTAAAATGTTACCTGATCCATACTCTACTATTTCCTTGTATACCGATATTTCGGCAGCCACAGCGAAGAAAAGAAGGGAGTTCGCACAAGTTACCACCATCCTCAGAGACCACAACATACCATACAAATGGGGCTTCCCAACGAAAATTGTTGTGACCTTCCAGTCACAGACGACCAACATTCTGACACCCAAGGAAGGCATTAAACGACTATTAAACTGGAGAATCATCTCTGCACCTCCCCCTCCGCCACCATTAGAACAGCGGCAATTGCAACCCCGTGGACTACAACGCACCAACGCCAACCGGTTCCCTCTTCGTGCTCAACATCAATACTGAAGCCTACCCATACCTGGTTTTATCCAGGTCTTGCCATGAACTATAGCGAGTTGACTACTATCCTCACTTGTCCCAGATGAGTATACTATGGTTTGTTATAGTTTGTTTATTTGCCGTAGTTTACAAGTCCCCAAGGTACCAGTTTAGAGTGCTAAGCACTCTCGAATATCTTTGTTTCATAACCCGCAGTTGAAAGACACTTTCATTAGTACACTTACGATTTACTGACAACACTCCTAGACCATTTGTTACGAATTGCAACATTTGAAGTCATCTTGTTGTGTTTTTTGTTTTCCTTGATTGTACATTGTTATAACCCCAGTGCTGTGCTCAATACGCTCGAACCTTGGGTGTGGGATACCGTAGGTGTCTTCTCTCACGCAACCCATCTGCAACTTTTAAAACAAGAGACACGATTTATAACTATGGCTATTAACATATCCTCTCTCAAAGTGAAAGGCCTAAACTCCCCTTTCAAACGCCACCTTCTGTGGAAGGAAGCTTTAACTTTACAAGCGGATATTATGTGTGCTCAAGAAACACACTTCTCTTCTCTTAAACCTCCCACATGCTCACACAAGCAATATCCACATTGCTTCTACGCTAACTCCATCAAAAAGAAAGCTGGGGTCCTTATAGCTATACGCTCTACGCTAGCTTTTCAATTAATTCACTCTGAATTGGATACCCAAGGTAGGTTCATTATCCTACATGCTTCCTTCAACAATCACATAATGACTATTGTCAATATGTATGCACCTAATACTCATCAGTCCAAATGCTATAAAACTGTTATGACTAAACTCAAACCTTTCCGTCAATACCTCCTAATCCTATGTGGGGATTTTAATCAGATTGTAGATTCCAATCTTGACTCCTCCAACCCCGCCAGGAAACAGTCCTCAGCACTTGCAAATATGCTTCACTCAGAAGATCTATATGACCCATGGCGGTGTCTCCACGACACCGAGAAAGATTACACCTACTTCTCACACCCAAAAGTCCTATTCTAGGATAGACTTGTTTCTAGTGGATAAACATACATTACAAACAACCCAGTCGGCGACTATTGGCCACATTACCTGGTCTGACCATGCACCAATTTCACTACAGCTTTTTCCAGCTAATCCCAAACAAATTGGGAAAATGTGGAGACTAAACACCTCCCTGATTACTAAACCATTGTTACAGAAACAAGTCGAATCCGAACTAAGGGATTTTTTCTGCACGAACAAGGACTCGGTATCAAATCCAACTACTTGCTGGAATGCTCATAAAGCATATATACGAGGTCTTCTTCTTAAATTTGGGGCCCGGGAGAGAAAGGCTCGTAATGCTACCACTACTAAATTGCTTGACCAAATCCGATCTCTTGAGTTGGCTCACAAAGCTCAACCCTCACCCAATTTAGAGACAGAACTGAACAATGCTAGAAAGAATCTAAGTGACTTCTTACACTCAAATTTCGATTTTGCACTGAAGAAGCTGAAATTGAATTTTTAAGCCCACCACAATAAACCGGGTGAATGTCTGGCAAAACAACTTAAGAAACATTTAGTACACACCAAAATTCCATTTCCAACCTCCCTCAACAATAGTAAACTCACTAACCCCAAAGATATAGCTGACCGCTTCGGCCAGTTCTACACCAATCTTTACAACCTAGCATCTACAAATGAGACAATGTCTCCCACGCCATCAAACATTTCAGAATTCCTGGATGACGTGGCCCTACCCTCCTTAAATCAGGATCAATTGAGTTTCATCTCTGGTCCAATCTCTCTTACTGAATTGACCCAAACCATTGCTTCCCTACCCCTACACAAAGCTCCGGGACCCGACGGCTTAAGTAATGAGTACTATAAGCAGTTCTCTGACGTACTGGCTCCCTATTTACTGCAATCACTAAACTTTACTTTCACCACTGGCGTAATCCCTTCTGAAGCCCTTGAGGCAATTATCACTACCATTCCCAAACCTGGCAAACCACATGATGACCTGGCCAACTACAGACCCATATCTTTGCTCAACTCAGACACCAAAATATATGCCAAAATTTTAGCCACTCGCTTATCCACGGTCATCCCACAGCTCGTTCATCCTGATCAAGAGGGTTTTATTAAAGGCAGACAAGCATCTGACGGGACACGTAGGTACATCAACCTACTCCAGTGGGCTGAGCCTCACAAAACACCTTCTCTGTTCATCTCCTTGGATGCAGAGAAGGCGTTTGACAGAGTTGACTGGAAATTTCTTAGAGCTGTCCTCATTAAATTTGGATTTTCCGGTAGGCTTCTGGAAGCTATAATGACGTTATACACTTCACCCAGCGCCAAAAGTCGTGACTTCGGGTATATTATCAGACTCTTTCCCCATATCTAATGGCACCCGTCAAGCCTGCCCCCTGTCACCACTCATATTTACCCTTGTCATGGAACCACTTGCACAGGCTATCAGGGCTCACCCCCTTATACTAGGTATTGCTATGGGAGATCACTCTCACAAAATTGGACTATATGCGGATGATGTTATTGTTACTATTACTAACCCGGCACAATCGCTCCCACATTTGCATCACACCTTAGACCTATTTAGTAAAGCGTCTCTTTACAAAATTAATTGCCCCAAGTCCTCTATGATCGGAGTACACATCACCCCAACTCTTAAAAGTAGCATTGCGCTGCTCACCTCTTTCTCCTGGGCCTCAAATTCCACTTTACCCTATCTAGGTATAAACCTAATCTCACCAACATCACAATTACTCAGCCTCAATCTTTCATGCCTGATGGACAAACTGCATAAAACCATACAAAGTCTGAGCAATGTACAAGCCTCGTGGGCTGGGAGAATAGCCCTCACTAAGATGTACCTGCTCCCACACGTGCTATACACCTTTCGAACGCTACCTGTCCCATTTCTTACATCTCACCTCAACAAATTACAAGCGACTTTAAATTCTTTCATATGGAATAGCAAATATCCACGGCTCAACAAGGCCACTCTTTGTCGACCAACATCCGCTGGCGGCATGGGAGCCCCTAACATCATAGCATACTACAAGGCTATAATTCTTGAGCAAACCAAAAGCTGGTGGGTCCCAGACACCTCCCTCCCGTGGCTAAACATTGAGCAATCCGTTCTAGCAACTTGTCCCAAGCTGGTCCTCAGTGCACTTATGATATCTAATCACAAGCAAGCTACGTATCTAGCCACAATTAACGCAACCCTTAG
>BLSH010394062.1:508176-519921 GCA_018402905.1 Glandirana rugosa
TAAACCTATATAGGGTTATGGGTTTACTGTTATATTTATTTAAAATAGTTTACGAGGTTTATTGCTTTGTTTTAAGGGTGTCAATGGGGGGCAGGCGTAGTTGGGAACACGGGGGACTGCGGGCCTCTAGCACATATGTTTATTGTTTGTTGAATACTATATAGTTTTGCTATTCATATGGATCTCGAAAATCACACATGTACAAACTTCTCTTCTGCTGTTTTGTTTTTCTCTTTGTATTTCCTTGAAAAAATCAATAAAAGAATATTGGAGAAAAAAATTCAATTTGAATTTCAGTCCGAATTTCTGAAATTCTGACAAATTTTGTTTCGTTATTTGGAGCATTTGATAAAATTTATTTATATTGTCATTTGGGTATTGGGATATATCCAAATCTCCAAATATTAATTCGGAAAGAAACAAACCACACGTGTCTAATTTCAAACGTGTAGTAATGTTTTCTAAAATGTATTTGCAAAAAATAAGCTTTATTGCTTCTTTGCCCAATTCTTCAAGTAATTTTACTAAAAGCTTATTTCCTCTATGTGTGTAGACCTGCATTTTTTCCACACTGGATAAACACAGGTCACTGCTAGGGAACAAAGAAAACAATAGTTTTGAAGTAAAGTGGAATTGAATTGAAGTAAATTGAAGCTCACTTTTTCAGCTGCCCGCACAGTAAAAACCTTCATTTTACCATGTGGGCTAGTGTGAACCAGACCTGAAAATAACATTTAAAATTACACAAAAGGTTACCTTTGCAGGGATTATCAGCATTATATTGCCACAAGACAAATACCTTCACCGTTCTGGCTTCCACCTTGCAGCACCTTTACAGTACTGTTCTGGCCACACACTTCAGGCCCTGGTCTTTTCCTCTAGACATACTTGCTCACAGGCACTCTCTACACCTCACAGCTCCCTGTTGCACTGGCCCATGCCGTGACATTTGAGCAGTGTGCTGGTTACTGGCAAAATGTTGCCCCTGGGTTGGAGGCTTCATCTCTCATAAGACTATACAAAGACTCCAGGCTTCAGGATCTATAGGGTTTACTAATTACTAATCACAATGAGACATGCATCTTGGAACACCTCACACTGTATGAAAAAGAACCATAGGGGCCACCAGTCTCTTTCTACATCACAATATGGCCCTGTCCTGTCATAGACTTGAAAAATGAAGGTTTTAGAGTATTTTGGAAGTGTGATGTGCAGACCTACCACAATATAGAAATATTACTCTCAAGCTCAGTTTTTAATTTATTTTTTAATTTATGCAATTTATACAGTTGACTGTCATTCACTTTGTGCAAGGCATTAGCAAAAAGATTACAGTGGGTATAGAAAAGAATCACCCCCCCCCCCCTTTAAAATAATCACATTTTGTTGCTTTCAATGAAGCCAGACACAGTTTTTGTTTTAAATAGCTGTATTTACTAGTGCAACATTTAAGTGAAAGATATAACACCAACATGTCAGAAAAAAAAATCAAAATTCAAAAACAATTACTGAGTTGGAAAACGGATCGCCCCCTTATGTCAGTATTTTGTGGAACCACTTTTTGCTTTAATTACAGTCTTTAGTCTGTTGGGATATGTTTCTACTAACTTTGCACATCTAGACTTTGCAATATTTGCCCACTCTTCTTTGCAGAACTGCTCAAGTTCAGTTATATTTTATTGTGACTGTTTGTGGACTGCAGCCTTCAAGTCATTCCACAGATTTTCAATTAGGTTTAAGCCTGGGCTCTGATTAGGCCATGCAAGGACATTCACCTTTTTCATCTTCAACCACTGTGTGGTCATTTTTGCTGTGTGCTTTGGGTCATTGTCATGTTGGAAGTTAAGCTTTCTTCCCATTGACAACTTTCTGGCAGAGGGCAGCAGATTTTCCTCAAGAATTTGATGGTATTTCGCCACATCCATCCATCAAATTCTTGTCCTTGCATAACCTAGTCAGAGCCCAGACTTAAACCCCACTGAAAATCTGTGGAATGACTCGAAGACTGTAGTCTACAAACAGTCACATCCCATTTAACTGAACTTGAGCATCTCTGCAAAGAACAGTGGGCAAATATTGCAAAGTCTAGATGTGCAAAGTTAGTAAAGACATATCCCAACAAACTAAAAGGCTGTAATTAACTGGTTCCAAGTTGGTACAAGATGACGCTGATGGGAACCTCTCATCAATAGGGGTGGATATCATATGATGTCCTCATGGATTGTCCCATGCAGCAGCGCAATTTGTCACCGGCTGGGTCCACCAGACATGGCCGATAACTGATCACTGTACCAGCCAACTGCCAGTACCATGTGACCGTAACCAATCACAACAGGTCATATGACAGTTGTACACAATGGGTACACAATGGGTGGCTTCTTTCAAGCCATCCATTGTATACAATTGTGTTGCTAGCTGTGATTGGTCAGTGTTATCACATGGCACAGACTAGGTCAATCACAGCCCATCTGTACCATGTGATTAGCTCTGGCCAATCACATCTAATCACAGAACAAACTAAATTAATCAATTTCATTCAGTAAAATGCTTGCATATATAATTGAGATTCATTGCTATATGCAAACAATAATGTGTAAAATAAAATAAATATACTGATCACTTCCCCAGAGTAGTACAATGTTACTATGGTAATATTATATTGCTCTGGTCAAAGTGTGTTAAAAAAAAAAATCATAAAAAATTGAAAAAAAATATAATAAAAAATAAAAAAATTACAAAAATAATATTTTAATAATTATTATGTATTTATTTTTTTTACTCTCACCAGTCAGTGTCTTTCATTACCACCACCACCACACCCATTATACTGGAGGAGATTTCCTGGTGTTTTTTCGGCTGGAGTGCACAGAGCTGTGCACGTCTACACTGATGGTGGGCGGTTACATGTTTCGGAGCCTGCGTAGCTCCTTCCTCAGACCTGAGGAAATCTCCTCCAGTTCCACACACACCAGCACGCCATTGGACTCTGATGACAGTTGCAGGCCGGCTACATCCACCCTCCATAGGCTTGAGGAACGAGGAAATCTGATACTACAGCACACGCTCACTCGTATCTTACCATCATCCTGTAAGTGTTAACCCCCTCTGCGCCTGCACTGACCACCCTCTGCTGCACTTAGAGGCTTTCTCTGTGTTTTTATCCTTCAGGAACAAACTGCTCCACTCAGATGGAAGAATGTGTATTCACACCATATTAGATCCTATGCATATTTGATCCTCTACAGTGTAAGTGTTTTTAACCGTGTGTGCACCAATAAATCCTTTACATATCACACTTAGAGGCACCTTGTCTTCTACCCTTAGGGAGGTTTTTCTAACCGTGCGGGGAGTGTACTGACTGGGAGTAGAGAAAGAACGCTGTTCCCGATCACTAGGAACAGCAAATCTATATTCACTTCCCTGTTAGAACAGGGACCTGTTTGTTTACATTGATCGCTCTGTGGAGCCATTGCGGGTGGCCGACGCACATCGCGGCCACGCATGTTGGCTCCAGGGACGCGGCTGGTCGGCAAGTAGTTAATCAATTTTCAGGAACAGTACATTGTTTGTGGACTCTATAATTTTCCCACAGACTAAATAATATACACTGATTTGGGTTATTTTCACCAAAGAAATGTAGCAGAATACATTTTGGCCTAAATTCATGAAGAAAGATTATTTATTTGCAAAATTTTATAACAGAAACAAAGAAAGCATGTTCTTTCAAAATGGTCTGTCTTTTTTCATTTATTTAGCAAAAAATATAAACCCAGCGGTGATTAACCACTTCAACCCCGGAAGGATTTACCCCCTTCCTGACCAGAGCACTTTTTGCGATTCGGCACTGCGTCTCTTTAACTGACACTTACGTGGTCGTGCAACGTTTTACCCAAACAAAATTGTCATCCATTTTTTCCCACAAATAGAGCTTTCTTTTGATGGTATTTGATCACCTTTGCGTTTTTTATTTTTTGCACTATAAAGAAAAAGAGAGTGACAATTTTGAAAAAAAACCTATATTGTTTTACTTTTTGCTATAATACATATCCAAAAAAATATAAAAAAACGAATTTATTCATCAGTTTTGGCTGATATATATATTCTTCTACATATTTGCGGTAAAAAAAAATCGCAATCGGTGTTGGTTTGCGCAAAAGTTTCCGTGTTTACAAACCATGAAAATTCATCTATGGCGTTTTTACTATTTTTTTTTTACTAGTAATGGCAATGGTTTTCACAAAAGTTGCCGCGTTTACAAACCATGAAAATTCATTTATGGTGTTTTTACAATTTTTTTTTTTTTTTACTAGTAATGGTGGCGATCTGCGATTTTTATCAGGACTGCGATATTGGGGCTGATATTTTGGACATTTTTTACACTTTTTTGGGACCAATGACATTTATACAGCGGTCAGATCTAAAAATAGCCACTGATTACTGTATAAATGTCACTGGCAGGGAAGGGGTTAAACCAGCAGGGGGCAATAAAGGGGTTAACTGTGTTCCCTAGATGTGTCCTAACTGTATCGAGGCTGGCCTGGCAGTGGCATGACAGATCTAAATGATCCCGATGACAGGGATCAGTAGATAGATCACTGTTATGCCCACTGACAGAATGGTGAACCGCCGTGTTTACATCGACAGTTCCCCACTCTTCCTCTCTAGAAGGCGATCATGGGTCGCCAGCGGACATCGAGTCCACCCAACTCACAGTCTCACTCAGGCAGAGTGCTGCGGGCATGAGAGTGCACCGGCGGTAGCATGTGCCCACCCGCAACTGCGCGGTTCGCCGTTTATAGATAGCAATCTGTGTAGTGGAGCCAACTTGCTGCAGTAAAAGTATGCGAGGTGGCCGGCAAATGGTTAAATACCACCAAAAGAGAGTTCTATTTGTGTGAACAAAATGATAAAAATTTAATTTGAGTACAGTGTTGCATGACCGCGCAATTGTCATACAAAATGCAACAGCGCTGAAAGCTGAAAACTGGCCTGGGTAGGAGCAAAAGGTGGCTCAAAAGGTGGTTCAACAAAATACTGGCATAAAGGGGTGATCCTTTTTCCAACTCAGTGATTATGTTTTTGAATTTGTTAAAAAAAAAAAAAAAATCTGACATGTTGGTGTTATATCTTTCACTTAGATGTTATACGTTGCACTGAGTAAATACAGCTGCATAAAACAAAAACTGTGTCTTGCTTCATTTCAGGCTGCAAAGCAACACAATTTGAGTATTTTAAAGGGGATGATTCTTTTCTATACCCACTGTACATCATGGAAACATGTGATGTTGTAGTTATAAAACCTTGAAGTTACTGTCATTGTTCCATAATGTTACAGTAATGTGACCGTCATTGTTTTTTAGAGCTATGGTGACATACAATAGGTTACTATCATTGCTCCAAGAAACTGAATTATAGTTAAAACCATAATATGTAACTACTCACAAGGTATTCTCCTAGTGCTGCCATGGTAACAGGCACTTAGAGTAGTATAAGCCCTAAACATGTCAGACCAAAACCAATAACCTCTTTATTACCGAAGGAACTAAGTACCTACCTTCCCCACCTTTCTCCATTAAAGCTTGATGTTTACTAGTATAAGCCTATCATATTTAAAAAAAAAAATCTATAACTCAGAATCATTATTTTTACATGAAAAGAGCACAGATTGATACTGTCAATGGTTAGCTAAAAGTTGCATCTACTAACAAGGAACACAGGAGGCTAGCAATGTTCAGTTAATAAAATCTCAAAAAAATAAATAAATAAAAATTGAACAAGTCATAAGCTGAATTCAAATTAAGCTGTTCATCCACCAGCGCAAAGGCTCACTTCCACTAACAATAACTTGTAATACTCCATACAAGATGACATATTTCAAAGAGCAATTATAACAGAACATTATAAAAAGGAACAGTTAATTCTGCTAGCAAGCCCCGCATCTCTCAGGGTGTAACAAAAGAGCCCTGTGTCTGCCAGGGAGATACATTCATAATACATGATATCATAATGCAATGGATTCATTTACTCACCCTCTCCTATTCCCCCAAGTCATGATTATTTTTGCAAGCTCTTACCCAGTGATGCTGTAGATTGATAGTAGCATATACAGTGCCTTGAAAAAGTATTCATACCCCTTGACATTTTCCACATTTTGCCATATTACAACCAAAAATGTAAATGTATTTTATTGGGATTTTATATGATAGACCAACACAAAGTGGCACATAATTGTGAAGTGGAAGGAACATGGTAAATGGTTTTTCAAATTTTTTACAAATAAATATGTGAAAAGTGTGATGTATTCAGCCCCCTTTACTCCGATACCCCTAACAAAATCTAGTGGAACAGATTGTCTTCAGAAGTCACCTATTTAGCAAATAGCTATATTACCTGTAGGTAATTTAATTTGAGTATAAATACAGCTGTTCTGTGAGGCCCTCAGAGGTTTTTTAGAGAACCTTAGTGAACAACCAGCATCATTAAGGCCAAGAAACACACCAGACAGGTCAGAGATAAAGTTGTGGAGAAGTTTAAAGCAGGGTTAGGTTATAAAAAAAATATCCCAAGCTTTGAACATCTCACAGAGCACAGTTCAATCCATCATCCGAAAATGGAAAGAGTATTGCACAAGTGCAATCCTACCAAGACATGGCCGTCCATCTAAACTGACAGGCCGGGCAAGGAGAGGATTAATCAGAGAAGCAGTCAAGAGGCCCATGGTAACTCTGGAGAAGCTGAGATCCACAGCTCAGGTGTCCACAGGATAACTATTAGGCTGGATTCACACCTATGCAAATTGGATGCGGATTAAACCGCATCCAATTCGCAGGACACTTGAAAACACATTGTTTTCAAGGTGTCCGGTTCACATATGTGCGGTGCATTCGCACTCCGCATTGCACAGAAAACATATGCATTTTCTGTGCAATGTGGTGCGAATTCCCAGCCCCTTGTGTTCAATGGGAGCGCATCTAACATGGTGATGCACTCCACACTGAACGGGGATATTTCCTCTGCTCTCGGCCCCTCCCCCCTCCCTCCCCTCGCAGATGATGTGCTGTGAGAATGGACAGGAGCCGCCGAACGTCGGCTCCGCCCCTTCTCAGCAGCAGACAGGCTGGAATTTGGACCGGACTGGTGTGAATCCAGCCTTAGTCATGCACTCCACAAATTTAGTCTTTATAGAAGAGTGGCAAGAAAACTATAAGAAGTCCCTTATTGCAGTTTGCGATAAGCCATGTGGGTCACAGCAAACATGTTGAAGAAAGTGTTCTGGTTAGATGAGAACAAAATTTAACTTTTTGGCCTAAAACCAAAAGGCTATGTGTAGCAGAAAACTAACACTAACACTGCATTACCCTGAACCATCCCCACTGTGAAACATGGTGGTGGAAGCATCATGTTGAGGAGGTGCTTTTCTTCAGCAGGGACTGGAAAGCTGGTCAGAGTTGATGGGAAGACGGATGGAGCCAAATACAGGGCAATCTTAGAAGAAAACCTGTTAGAGTCTGCAAAAGACTTGAGACTGGGGTGGAAGTTCACCTTCCAGCAGGACAACGACCCTAAACATACAGCCAGAGCTACAACGGAATGGTTTAGATCAAAGCATATTCATGTCTGTGTTAGAATGGCCCAATCAAAGTCCAGACCTAAATCCAATTGAGAATCTATGGCATGACTTGGAAATCACTGTCTCCATTCAATCTGACAGAGCTTGAGCTAGTTTGCAAAGAAGAATGGGCAAAAATGTCACTCTCTAGATGTGCAAAGCTGGTAGAGACATCCCCAAAAAGACTTGCAGCTGTAATCGCAGCGAAAGGTGGTTCTACAAAGAATACAAATGCACATTACACTTCTGAGATATTTATTTGTAAACATTTTTTTAAAACCATTTCTCATTTTCCTTCCACTTCACAATTATGTGCCACTTTGTGTTGGGTCTATCACATAAAATGCATTTACGTTTTTGGTTGTAACATGACAAAATGTGGAAAATTTCAAGTTATGTGAATACTTTTACAAAGCACTATACCTGGTATGTTGCATGCAACATAAAGAAACTCAGTAAAGGAACTCCTTGTGTTACCAACTTTTTTAACTTTTTTTCAGGACTAAGCCTAAATTTCTCAGAATCATAGCACAGAATTTTACAATAGACTCTATAACATCACTAATCACATATGGAGCCTTTAGAGCAATCTGTGTATCTTAAAGCTGAAGCTTAATCTGCTCATTTTTGAAATTGCATTTTTAAAATAAAACAAACTTTTGTTGCATACTTTATTGAGGTATATATCTAATCACTGGGTCTCTATGCTTCTCTATGCAATGCAAGCATATCATGAACTTTGGGAAGGCTCAGCAGGATGCTGTACATATATTTTTTAAAACATTGCAGCACCCTTCTGGCTCTTGGGAGGAGTTATTCAAATATCAAAATGCCTTGTTCGGTGGATGTACAGTATCTCACAAAAGTGAGTACACCCCTCACATTTTTGTACATATGTTATATATCTTTTCATGTGACAACACTGAATAAATTACACTTTGCTACAATGTAAAGTAGTGAGTGTACAACTTGTATAACAGTGTAAATTTGCTGTCCCATCAAAATAACTCAACATACAGCCATTAACCACTTCCCTACCGACGTATACAGAATGACGACCAGGAAGTGGTTCAATTATCCTGACTGGGCGTCATATGACATCCAGCAGGATACCATGCTGGCGCGCGCACGAGGGGCCATGCAGCGCGGCGATCGGTGATATGGTGTGTCAGTCTAACACACCGCATCTCCGATCTAGGACAAATCACGGCTGATCACAGGCTGATCACAGTGTAAACAGGAAGAGCCGTATAAAGTCTTTTCCTTTAGTCTGCAGACACGAGTAGTGGAGAGCCAATCGGTGGCTCGCCTGACGGGGAAGTCTGTACTGATTGTTTATCAGTGCAGCCCCCCTCGGATCGCCACTCTAGACCACCAGGGAGCCAACCAGGACCACCAGGGAGCCCACACAGGGACCACCAGGGATGCCACCCAGGGATGCCACCCTAGACCACCAGGTAAGGGGCACACAATGCCCAATAGGGATGGCACTGTGCCCATCTGTGATGCTTGCCAGTGCCATCCCTATAGCTGCTGCAATACCAGTGCTGCCTATCAGTGCCCATCAGTGCCACATATCAGTGCCCATTAGTGCCACCTATCAGTGCCCATCAGTGCCACTTATCAGTGCCCATCAATGCCGTCTATGAGTGCCCACCAGTGCTGCTTATCAATGCCCATCAGTGCCACTTATCAGTGCCACCTATCAGTGCCCGTTAGTGCTGCTTATCAGTGCCGCCTCTCAGCGCTGTATATAAGTGCCGCCTCATCAGTGCCAATCAGTATTGCCTCATCAGTGCCCATCAGTGAAGGAGAAAATGTAATTATTTACAAGGTTTTGTGACGGAAAAAAAAAAGAAAATATTTTTTTTTTCAAAATTTTCGGTCTTTTTTATTTGTAGCGCAAATAATAAAAACCCCAGAGATTATCAAATACCACCAAAAGACTGCTCTATTTGTGGGGAAAAAATGCTAAAAACTTAGTTTTGGCACAGCGTTTGCCGACTGCACAATTGTCATTCCAAATGCAACAGCGCTGAAAGCTGAAAATTGGCCTGGTAGGGAAGTGTTCTTAGTGCATGGTATTTAAGTGGTTAATGTCTAAATTGCTGGCATGTAAATGGAGAGCAGGTGTGTTAAATTTGGTGTTATCGCTCTCACTCTCTCATACTGGTCACTGAAAGTTCAGCATGGCATCTCATGGCAAAAAACTCTCTGAGGAGCTGAAATTGAGCTGCAGCACGAGACCATACAGTGGTTTAACAGGACAGGTTCCACTCAGAACAGCCTCGCCATGGTCGGCCAAAGAAGTTGAGTGCATGTACAGAGGTTGTCTTTGGGAAATAGACGTATAAGTACTGCCAGCATTGCTGCAGAGGTTGAAGGGGTGGGGGGCCAGCCGGTCAGTGATCAGACCATACGCAGCACACTTCATCAAATTGGTATGCATGGCTGTTGTCCCAGAAGGAAGCCTCTTCTAAAGATCTGTGGGGCATCCTCAAACGGAAGGTGGTGGAGCAGAAGGTCTTTAACATCCCCCGGCTCTGTGATGTCATCATGGAGGAGTGGAAGACGACTCCAGTGGCAACCTGTGAAGCCCCGGTGAACTCCATGACCAAGAGGGTTAAGGCAGTGCTGGAAAATAATGGTGGCCACACAAAATACTGACACTTTGAGCCCAATTTGGACATTTTCACTTTTGTTGCCAGCAGTTTAGACATTAATGGCTGTATGTTGAGTTATTTTGAGGGGACAGCAAATTTACACTGTTATACAAGCTGTACACTCACTACTTTACATTGTAGCAAAGTGTCATTTCTTCAGTGTTGTCACATGAAAAGATAGAATAAAATATTTACAAAAATTTGAAGGGTGTACTCACTTTTGTGAGATACTGTAAGTCTGGAGAATGTGGGCATTGCTAACCAGGCTGCATCATTACACATGATGCTGATCTGCCATGATTAAAAGAACTGAAATCCAATGAATAAATGGGCAGGCTAGGGACAGTAAGGCTAGAGAGGAAAGTGTTAGATGATACTGGACATACTTCAGCTAGGGAATGAGGTGAGTACTATCTGAATTGCTGCAAGTTATAATGTACACTGTGCCAAGCTTACAGAGTGCAGTGAAATCAGGGTAAGAAAATTCAATATAGGAGAGGAGCCTGTACAACTATCAAAGACTAAGGATAATAAACAAAATTCTGCCTCACTAGTAATAATAAAATCAAAACCACAATCACCATCAATAAAGTGAAAAACCTATGTGAAAAAAATTGTATATAAAAAATTATAAGTATGTTTAAAATGTGCACAGCTGAAAATAACAATCACTTTGTTGATGCGGTTTGTATTCTATTATTACTAGCACGGCAGAATGTTGTGTATTTTGTTGAGTGCACAGTGTGTCTGACTGTCTCTGCCATTGGCTCTCTCTCTGTATATGCCAGCATATTTTCCATTGTTTAAGACTAATGGTAAGGCAGGAGTTCAGCTCTAAAGTGTATGTGCAGCTTAAGCATTTTTGTTGTAGTTTGTTGTGGATAGAGTAGTGCAATATTATAATAAAACAAGGTAATTGTAAAGCCTAATTTTTTTTTTTTTTTTTTTTTTTTTACTTAACCACTTCAGCCCCGGAAGGATTTCCAGCTTTAGGACCGGAGCACTTTTTGCGATTCGGCACTGCGTCGCTTTAACTGACAATTGCGCGGTCGTGCGACGTTGCACCCAAACGAAATTTGCGTCCTTTTTTTCCCACAAACAGAGCTTTCTTTTGGTGGTATTTGATCACCTCTGCGTCATTTCTGATCGCCGCTATAAACAAAAGAAGAGCGACAATTTTGCAAAAAAACCCAAATTTCTTACTTTTTGCTAAAATACAAATCCAAAAAAAAAATATAAAAAAACCTTTTTTTTCACCGTTTTTGGCCGATTTATATTCTTCCTCATATTTGCGATAAAAAAAATCGCAATCGGCGTTTATTGATTGGTTTGCGCAAAAGTGGTCGCATTTACGGATGATGAGAATTCATTTTTGGGGTTTTTATTTATTTTTTTTTACTAAAAATGGCGGCGATCTGCGATTTTTAGCGGTACTGCGATATTGGGGCGGACATGTCGGAATGTTTTGACACT
>BLSH010394062.1:527899-537951 GCA_018402905.1 Glandirana rugosa
CCGTTATTGTTTTTTACATGATCGAAATTATTGAATCTTCCCTCCCATAAACTTTAGTTTCTAAAGTAGTGGACATTATGTTGTATGTAACAAATGTGTAATACCACAGGCACACCGGATACAATATATCCGGCGTGGTTCTCTGTTGACTTCCAAGCGGACTCACTTGTGAATTGGTTGTAGTTTTTACCCATGTTTCTGGTGTCACAGAGATCTGTAAAATTTCTCTTTGTACCATCTCTACGATGAAATCTTTGATTTCAAATACCCTCCCTTCTAAGTTATTAAAGCTAGTACATTTTTTGTTATTGCCATTCATCCATTTGCAGGCTTTACAATTCTTACAGGGAAAAAACCCGATCTGTCAAAGGGGAACTTAAGATGTCTAGGGGCATCTAAACTTTTCTTTACCAGATGGTCCCCAAAATTGGGGGCTCGTCTGTAAATAAATTTAGGTTTGTTTGGCAAGAGAGGGCCCAAATCACGATCCATATGTAAAATATGCCAATGTTTGACAAAAATTTCCTCCACCTCCTTATATTGAATGTGGAAATCCGACAGGAAATTTAACTGAAAATTATTACTGGAAGGGGCAACAGCCTTATCCTTCAGACAGTCATCTCTAGGGATGTGTTCAACCTCCTCTATTATTGTATCCAATGAGAGGGATTAATATCCTTTCTGTTGGAATTTATCTCTTAAAATTGCTGACTGTTCCCTATAATCCTCAATATTACTACAGTTTCTTTTTACCCTTAGAAACTGTCCTTTGGGAATATTTTTGATCCATATGGGATGGTGTCCACTGTGGATGGACAAATAGCTGTTACGATCCGTGGGTTTGAAACAAACCTTTGTGGACAGTTCTTTCTATCGTAACGTCTAAGTAATGTATAATCATATCATCAATGGTGAAGTCCAATTTCATATTTCTATCATTCTGATTAAGCTGTGACAAAAGTCCACTGCTGTTTGGTGGGACCCTTTCCATATCATAATTAAATCATCTATATATCTACGATAAAAAAGAATATGTGGTTTTGTGCTGTCAAATATCGTTTTATCTTCCCACTCTGCCATGAACAGGTTGGCAATGCTGGGGGCAAACGTTGCCCCCATAGCAACGCCAACCTGCTGAGTATAGAATCCATTGTCATACCAAAAATAGTTATGTGACATGCAGAAATCTAGCGCTCTGCCCAAGAACCTCTTCTGCATGTCAGAGATGTCACCACATTTACTTAATGCCCAGTTCAAGGCAAGAAGAGCATCATCATGTTGAATAATAGTGTATACTGATGATACATCTGCAGTTATCAAAAGGATAGGGTCCTCCTTCTCAAAAGAAATCTGTGACAGCAACACTAATAGCTCCTTGGTGTCCTTCAAATAGGCTTTCGTTTGTTGGACACTAGGCTGTAAAAAAAATGTCCAGGAACTCTCCCAACCTTGATGACACTGAGCTTATCCCATTAACTATGGGTCTTGGTGGGGGTTTTGTAGCATGTTTATGGATCTTAGGTAATGTGTATATGACTGGTATCCTGCAGAAACTGGGACAAAGGTATCATTTCTCCTTTTTGCTCAAGGCATGTGTCTTATATCCCCACTCAATCAACTCGTATAATTGTTTCATATAATCATCAGTGGGATCCCTTCGGAGTCTCCTATACGTAGTGTGGTCATTCAGTAGTTCCTTCAGTTGTTCATGGTAGAAATCTCTATCCATGATTACAACCCCCCCACTTCCCCGGGGAGATTCCTGCACAACTGATTAACACGTGGTGTATGTATGGTGGTGGAACCTGGAAGGATGAACTGTCATCCCTATATAGAAGCCTATGTTTGAAACATTTATTTATTGCATGGACTATCACTGATCACTTAAAGTGTAGTGACGTTATATGAACTGCTTATGCAATTTTCCTATATGTTCTCATAGTTTCTATCATATACCTTTTATCCATCTATGAGCGCTACTTGGTTCCTGGAGGATCATTGTTTGAGATATCTGAATGGTGCCTGCAGCTGCAGGCACCATTCAGATACCGTTTTTTTCTTCAGACGATTCTGCGTCTAATAAAAGTGGTCTTAGCAGCGATTCACCACAAGATCACTTTTATCAGCAGCGGGAGAGGTGCCCCCCTCCCGCCGCTTTCCGGTCATCTCCGCCGCTTACCGGACCTGCCGGCGGAGATGATACAATCCTCTCCCACCAGTGTCTGGGAACAGACTGAGCGGCCGAAGCCGCTCACTCGGCTCCGTAACACGGCGGGCGGAAATGACGTCAGAAGTCACATCCGCCCAACGGTCTTAAAGGGCCCGGTTTCTTTTTTGGGCTGTAATTTTTTTCAGATTTTTATTGTTTTTTTTGGATTTTAGTGTAAATATGAGATCTGAGGACTTTTTGACCCCAGATCTCATATTTAAGAGGACCTGTCATGCTTTTTTCTATTACAAGGAATGTTTACATTTCTTGTAATAGGAATAAAAGTGATATTTTTTTTTCTTAAAAAAGAACAATGTAAAAATAAAAAGTAAAAAGGGAAATAAATAATTAAAAAAAAAATTTAAAGCGCTCCGTCCCGCCGAGCTCACGCGCAGAAGTGAACGCATACGTAAGTCCCGCCCACATATGAAAACGGTGTTCAAACCACACATGTGAGGTATTGCCGCGATCGTTAGAGTGAGAGCAATAATTCTAGTACTAGACCTCCTCTGTAATGCAAAACTGCTAACCTGTAGAATTTTTTAAACGTCGCCAATAGAGATTTTTAAGTTGCAAAGTTTGTCGCCATTCCGCGAGCGGACGCAATTTTGAAGCATGACATGTTAAGTATCATTTTACTCGGCGTAACATTATCTTTCACATATGGAAAAAAATTGACCTAACTTTACTGTTTTCTTATTTTTTAACTAAAAAAACTGAATTTATTTTAAAAAATGCACGCTTGGAAGACCGCTGCACAAATACGTTGTGACATAAAGTTTTGCAATGACCGCCATGTTATTCTATAGGGTGTTAGAAAAAAAATATATAATGTTTGGTGGTTCTAAGTAATTTTATAGCAAAAATACCTGTTTTTAACTCGTAACACAGAACCCAAAAAACAGACTGGGTATGGAAGTGGTTAAGCTTAACTGTGTGTAAAAAGAAGAATAGATTGAGGCACAAAATAAGAGGATATATTTATTAAATGAGTTACATGTGAAAGGGAACACTTGCTTTGAGTCTTCTGGATCGCAAAGAAGCCCTTTCGTCCATTTCAGTGCCCCAGCATTTACTGTACCCTACAGTAATCCTGGCATAAAGGTAAAAAAAAGGTTGGGCACTGTCACAATTATAAATATAACAGTGAAAATGTACAACTTATGCATAACTAATGCAAATTAATAAAAACAAGGTTCTTAACCAAACAGAACTGATAAGGAAACATTGTTTTATGACATATTATATACTGTACAATCTTTGCATGAGGGAGTATACTCTAAAAAAGGCATTTTTCACATGGACAGCTAGGGAGCAGTAAACACAGGCCCCTTCTAAAACATGACTGCCCACCTAAATCATAGCATATAGAAACAAAAGAAAAACCCCCCTACGGGACTTTAACCGGGAAGACCAACTCATCAAGAAGACATTTTTTTTTATGCATAAAAAATATAATTTATTGGTACAATTAAAAACAGACTATTCAAACAAAATAATGGTTCAAAAATGGACACGTAGACAACGTGCAGTGAGACAACCAAATATTGCCCATTATACATACATATGAAAATGACAATGACAGTAAAAAGGACCACTAATCTGCCAAGAAAATGGCAGAAAAGAACCCAACGCATTTCAATGTTTTTAGTGGATATCTTCCTCAGGGGTAAGTGGTCAATACATTTAAAAACAACTTTGTTGTTTTTAAATGTTTTAATGAGCAATATTTGGTTGTCTCACTGCATGTGGTCTATGTGTCCATTTTTGAACCATTATTTAGTTTGAATAGTCTGTTTTTAATTGTACCAAAAAATGATATTTTTTATGAATAACATTTTTTTTTTCTTGATGAGTTGGTCTTCCCGGTTAAAGTCCCGTAGGGGGGTTTTTTCTTTTGTTTCTACATTCAACATTTGGGATGGGGACAGACTCACTCCAATTCTTTTTCTTTAAACAAACTTGACTGCCAAAGAAATATATACTTTATAAATCATAGCATACAGCTGTACAGGACTGTACATATTTATCTATTTATTATTATTTTATTTATTACAGGTAATTATATAGTTCTGTCAATTTATGCAGTGCATTACATATATTATACATTCACATCAATCCCTGCCCCAAAGAAGCTTACAATCTAAGGTCCGTAACAGTGGTGACCACTCCATATGGGGCGCAGAGGCAGGGTGCCGGACGCATGGATTCCAATGGGGTTTTTTTTAAGCACATGATTAGAGTCTCACATGCTGGACACATGAAAAGCTGTCAGCATTTTGTTCACAAGTAAGCCATTACAGTCTGAACATAGGACAAAACCCCTCACTTTTCATTCCCCCCTCTCAACAACTTAGGAATGCCAGGTCTTCTAACAGACGCCAAACAGTCTGGAGAAATGTTTTGCAAGCCTGATCGTAAACCCACAAATCAGATCCCCACAAAGGACAATCCAGGAAGTCTAGACAAGGGAGAGAGCCATAAATCTCTGCAGCCAGCTGCGACCTTTCAGCAACCCTACAATCAACATGAAAAGGTAGAAAAGAATACCCACAGTTCATAACTCCAGTTAGGAGTGTGACATATTAATAACATGTGTATATCTGTATGCGGGAAGGCATACAATTTTAAATGAACCCAAACATCAATGTATTCACTTATAAGGGAACCCATGGATAGTTTAATAGTTTATCCACTTCCCAGGGTCACAGAGAGTGACAAGGCAGTCATGTTTAGACTTGTTGGAATGCAAAATTCATACTGGACTATAATTGATCAGTTTCAGGAATGCCCCTTGTACATATTGGCAAATATAAACCTCGATATAGAAATTGTGTATTAGGGAAGATTGTTATTCCATGGTCCGCCCTGGACAGCCCACGGGCCCTCCTTACCCATGTGGTCAGGGCCATACGGTCCCACCCCTTTTCACCCAGAGAAAAGGGGAATGCGAAGGACAGCTCTGAGTTCTCACCTTACCATCAAAGAACGAACATCCGAGAACCCATGAGATCATCATCGAATCTCTGATTGATCACGGACATTTTAAAAGCAAGTAGCCTTTCATTCTGTTTTCCTTCGCTGCTGCTGTATATCATGTCTCTTATTGCTTTGTAACATTATTTTTCTGTAAATATTTTACTGCACCCAACTTGACCTTTTCATTATTAAACCTTATTCTGAAAAGTGTTAACCTTGTTCTTAAAGTTCTTAATGCAAGCTATCACAAATCTGTTCCTTTGAAGAGCGCTACTGTTTAAGATAATTCATCTGAATATTCCTGTCTGTGGTGACAGCGTGTGTTACAGGTGGTTATTCTAAAATCTTAATTGGTATTGCTAATTGTTGGAGGCCTAAAACTCCAGATCAAAGGTTAGTGGTAGCACTGAAAGGGTTAATCGTTTGAATTAGCCCATTAACAATTGCTCTCAGGCGGCTGGCACTTAGACGGTGGTCCCGCAAGCTGGGAAATCTTTGTGCTGGAAGCAGCTGAGAGTGGTATTGTTGCGTTAGTGACACACGCGGTGTGAGATCAGTGAGGAGGGCAGTGATCTGATACCCACATTCATCACACCACCTACCGGCAAAGATAAGAAAGAAAAATAAACAGGCATTTAGGTAGCAGTAGGATTACTTTCTGGATGCCTGAAAGCTGTTGATTAGCCCCCCCTCTGAAAAACAATCTATTGAGGATCACTTTTCAGGTACAGCTCTAGGGTGAACCCAGTCTAAGTGTGCACTTAGCTAAACATGTTTGCTTGCTTTAATTGGTGAGCCAATATAGACTCTAACACTATTCCGCTTTCATTATAGTCCCTGGCCCAGAAGTGAAACTCAAAACACATTCCCTTGGGAAACATTAACTGTTACACTTTCACAATGATTGGGGAAGGATTAGAACTCCTGTCAGGATTTACAATTATCTGGGTCTCCAATAGAGAAATTTCATCAAATTATTGTAACATTGACAATGGTTTCAGGAGAAAATCTCCAATGGCAACATAGTCCAAATTATGTACAGTGTGTATATATGTATTTTTTAAAATAAATTATGGGACGTTGTCGGGTTTTTATTGCTGCCTATGTCCCCAATGACAATAAGTGAGAGAGATTGAGAAATGAACTATGAACTTGATTTTGTGCAATATATAAATGTGGAAAACCGCAGTAAATAGTGGCGATTCACTTTAACCAAATACAATGAATGCAATACAATTTCAATATACTGGGAGGTTTGGGATTTAGGAGCTTGAATTGACTGAATTCTGTGCAATATAAGAATATTAATAAGGCACGTTGATGTAACTATTATATTACTGACATATTGCACGACTCTGTGTTTTTAAATTTTGGGTTGAGAGAAGAGCCAACACTATTATGTAGCAAAATAAAGAGATACTTAAAGCTTGTTGAATATAGTATAATCCATAGAAAGGATAGAGAAAACAGCAGTTTAAATGAGAGGACATGATTTGCTGCAATTTACGAATGAGGTAAGCTGCAGGAATTTCTACTGACTGGAATATTCTCTATGCATCACGAGACCTGGGATTTTTGTTTATTGATACAATATTGTTGTACGTGTATGTAAGTAAGATGTATGTAAGATGTACGTTTTTCAATTTTGCATAGAAAAAAAACCACCAAAACTATCATATATCAAATGATACGTGTTAGCTTTTTGTAGATAAAAAAAGAAACTGTACCACACCACAGCTAAAAGGTCCAGGTACAATTTTATTCCAATAAGTGTTAGGGGAACAATCCATTGCATTTTGAGGGCTCATAAATGCCCCCATCATCAGATCTAGAAAAGTATATTTGGACCCAAAACAGTTTTGGTGCATTGTATTGCTAAGAAGAGGGTCATGTGTGTTTTTTGGTCCATTGAGACATGTGGACAGCCCATTCAGAATGAACAGGCTGCCTTAATAGAGTGAACATTAATGTGGATGGGTTAATGTACTGCAAATGATTGCAAAAGTGTGAATCTAGCCTTACAGCTTTTATCCCACTTTGATAAACTAATAGAGTTGAGTGAACACCTGGATGTTCGGGTTCGGCGGGTCCAGCCGAACTTCGCGAAAAAGATCGGGTTCGGTACCGAACTTGACCCGAACTTTACCCAGGACCCCATTGAAGTCAATGGGGACCTGAACTTTTCGGCACAAAAATGGCTGTAAAAAAGTCCTGGCAAGTGCTAGAGGGCTGCAAAAGGAAGTAAAATGGGGGTAAGAGTAGGACAAGTGCCCTACAAAAAAATGGGGATAGGGAAAATAACTTAAAATCAAATAGAAAAAATAAAAATGGGAAGGGGGTGGATGTGGAGTAGGAGCCTAGAGGTTGACTAGGCCATGACCGTGGCAGTGTAGGTGATGATTTTAGAACAATAATCTGTCCCTTACAGCAACAGCAGGAACCTGACCTTATAGGAGTAGGCGAGGATTTTAGAACAATAATCTGTCCCTTACAGCAACAGCAGGAACCTGACCCTATAGGAGTAGGCGATGATTTTAGAACAATAATCTGTCCCTTACAGCAACAGCAGGAACCTGACCCTATAGGAGTAGGCAATGATTTTAGAACAATAATCTGCCCCTTACAGCAACAGCAGGAACCCGACACTCTAGGAGTAGGCGATGATTTTAGAACAATAATCTGTCCCTTACAGCAACAGCAGGAACCTGACCCTATAGAACTAGGAGATAATTTTAGAACAATAATCTGTCTCTCTAAGCAGTAGACTCTACCTACTCCAGTCAGATCATTCTGTAATGCAGGATCAGAAGTTATTAGATCTGCAATCTGTCCCTAAAAGCAGTAGTAGTAGTAATCTCTACCTAGTCCACAATCAGATCGTTCTGTAATGCAGGATGAGTTCTGCAATCTGTCCCTCAAAGCAGTAGTAGTAGTAATCTCTACCTAATCCACAATCAGATCGTTCTGTAATGCAGGATGAGATCTGCAATCTGTCCCTCAAAGCAGTAGTAGTAATCTCTACCTAGTCCACAATCAGATCATTCTGTAATGCAGGATGAGATCTGCAATCTGTCCCTCAAAGCAGTAGTAGTACTAATCTCTATCTAGTCCACAATCAGATCGATGAGAGGTTATTATATCTGCAATCTGTCCCTCACAGAACCGGCAGCATCCTCTCCCTACACTAGCCAGAGAGCATGTGACATGCAGCACTAAGTGACACCAGCTTATAAAGAGGCTGGGTCACATGATGCACTGGCCAATCACAGCCATGCCATTAGTAGGCATGGCTGTGATGGCTTCTAAGGGCAAACCAGTGAAACGCTTGTTGATTGGCTGCCCTGCAGCTATTCAACATGCGTGATCAAATACCTGAATCCAGAAGCCGAACCCAAACTTTTTTTCAAATGTCCGGGTCCGGGTCACGGACACCCCAAAGTTCGGTACGGACCCGAACTTTACAGTTCGGGTTCGCTCAACTCTATAAACTAACGGTAGGAAAGTTCTTTAGGTGTCTTATCCTTCACATCTCCATTGTGAAATCAGGAAATCATTTGTAGAAGCAAACTCAAGGTCGTACCTAGAGCATTTGGAACCTGGGGCAGAACTTATATCTGGCACTCCCCCACCGCACACCATCGGGCACCCCCACACCCCAGCCGCATCTGGCACAACCTCCCCATCTGGCACCCTCCACACCCCCATCTGGCACAACCCCCTCCATCTGGCACTCCCCATCTGGCAATAATCTAAGTGAAATACCTCTGGTGGTATGATGTGCTTGGTGACAGTGGAATCAGGATGTAAACATTTCTGAGGTGTTTGCAGAGATGCAAAGCACGAAGAAAAGTGTGGTTCTGCAATATGGCAAATAAATACTTGGGGGCATACTCTAATAATGTATTACATTAGATATGCTGCTGCCATAAGACCACATGAACAAAATAGCATGTTACAGCACACACATGCAATAATGACATTAAAATCCTGCAAGGCTATTTAAAATTACCTGAACATCTTACACCAAAATATGGGGAGTGTGTCACACTATATGGCCATAGAGTGCTTAGCCCACTACTGCGTCAAAGTCTCCCAACTCAGTGGGTCCTACACTAACCAAAGAATGGAAGATCCTGTCTCTTAACCATGGGACCAATACATTCCTCCTAATGGAGAACTAGAGAACTCTTCCTACAACTCAGGTGGACACTGATTAGAGGTAATTATGAAGAGGTGGGGTTTAGACAATAATCACTGTGTGTTGAGTTATTTTGAGGGGACAGCAAATGTACACTGTTAACAAGCTGTACACTCACTACTTTACATTGTAGCAAAGTGTAATTTCTTCAGTGTTGTCACATGAAAATATAAAATAAAATATTTACAAAAATATGAGGAGTGTATTCACTTTTGTGAGATACTGTATATATATATATATATATATATATATATATATATATATATATATATATCCTGCAGCTAGGGACCTATTCAGATTATGGGAAATTGAGGTTTATGTTGTTTTATTTCCAATAAAGGCTTTTTATTAAGTTGCAGTGGGCCTCAAGCCTTTAATTACTTGCTGTTACCTGGTAAGGTGTCCTATCTTCTAGTTCATTGGTGTAGAGCAGTGATCTCCAAACTGCAGCCCAAGGCCGGATGTGACCCTTTTATTGCCCATATCTGGCCCTTGCGACACTATTTCACCAACTGACCCCACTGATGGAGCACCATTCCCCCTATTGACACCATCAAGGGGGCACTATTCTTCCCAATAAAACCAATTATGGGGAACATTTCTTACTCCCCCTGGCCACAGTCCCTATAAAACACTGAAGGACAGTAAACTGGCCCTTTGCTTTGA
>BLSH010394062.1:546874-561930 GCA_018402905.1 Glandirana rugosa
AAAAACCTTTCCCAGTCCCTGAAAAAAGGACGTTATCTAACGCAAAACGCACATTATGTGAAGTTACCTGGCCGTGGTTTTTACACAACGCAAAAATGTACGTAAAACTCCAAAAAAAAGAGGTATTGTTTGATACTTATCGGTAAACATTTCCTCGTCTACAGACGACGCAGGAACTCCGACCCAAGTGTGAACAGGCCGTTTGCCTGGCCGTAACACCCGTGTTCAGCGTAATGGAGTGTTTTAGTTACAAAGGGATACTCTTGGCAGAATTGACTAGGCTGTGTTCAGACACTCAAAATGCATGTAAAAACGCAACACATTTTTGGTGCCGGTCCATTGAAGTGTATTACACGCAAAACGCAATCTATTGCAGGAAAAAAGTCCCTGACCCTTTCCAAAAAGCAGCGGCTGAAAAAAGCATAGATGTGAACTTGTACCATAGGAAACCATGTTAAATGGACTGTAGTGCACTTCTGCGAACAGAAAAATGTGCTAAAAAAATGCATAGGTGTGAACCTGGCCTTACAGCTTAGCATAGAGTTAACAGTCTTGGATTCCCTAGATAGTATTTACACTTTTAGACTTTGTTTCCTGGAGAAGAGAAAAAAAAGAACACTCTTTCTGGCATCAAGCCATTCTCAGTCCCCAAGTACAAGACAGGTTTCTTTTTTTTTGTTGTTGTGATGTCCCTTTAAAGGCAACCTATCATAAGAATTAGTCACAGGAGTAATCTTATGTTACGGATAGAAGTGTATAATTATAGAAGCAGGTATGAGATAAATTGCCTTTCAGAAGATAAAAGGATCCATTAATTATATGAAGTGTGCCTGAAAGATGTCCTCTGCATTTGCCAGAGCACAAAAGACAATATTTGCTGCATCATCCTGACACATCCCCTTGCACAGACTCAGTGGGACTGAACTGATTCTAGATCTTCCGAGGCTAAAACTGTCAATCTGAGCATTATGGTGTCTTCAACTTGTGCACATCCTACCAGCCTGATCCTAATAATATCCATCAGGAATCAGAGCATGACATCCGCTTGCAAGAGCTGCAAAGACCACAGGCAGATGGTATAATTATACTGCGTTTCCTCAGCTTGATTTCTCTGAGGATATGCAGCTTTTCAATTAATTGTTTCCCAGGCTTAACCCTTTCAGTGCCAGGACTAATGAATTACTGTTCTGGACTCGGGACATTCAAAGGTCCAGGCAGCTAATGGTGCCTTGTGGGTAGAGCAATAGTAATAGGGTACTAAAGTCAGCTAAGGATACCAGGCACATTTTTATTCCTAGGTGGAGGGATATGATTTGTCTAATGACTCCAAAAATGCAATAGACTTTTTTTTTTTTTTTTTTACTTTTAATAAAGTAGTTTAAATGAAAATGGCAATCCACTGTACCTGAACACCACAAACTGAAAACAATATTTTATTCATTTATTTTGTTGATAAATCACTTTGAAAAATATCCCCTAGCTTTTCTAGCTGCAGCCATCTTCAGTAAGGTTAGCTGATTTATGTAACAAGTAATTTCTGGAGTCCATCTTCCCTTAGCTCAGGCATGCAGGCAGAAGAGTGTGCTTAGCTGACAAAGCCCCCCCCCTCCTCCAGGTAAAAGATGGGATATATGGGATCCTGGGGTATATAACATACTTTTGACCTAGGCCACAATCCAGGAAGCAATTGAAGAAATGTAAAAAAAAAGGTTTAAAACAAGTAAGTATAACATGCTTTCCTTTCTACTTACTAATGCTAGTAAAATAAGGATTAAAAATAGATAACCCCTTTGTGATGGAGGGTAAAACAAACATTAATGCCTGTACATCATTTTTCAACTGTCCCATATGTTAGTAAAACTGTACATATCATTGCAACTACCTTGTGTATCCAGGTGGATTATACCTTGTTAACCACTTCAGCCCCGGAAGGATTTACCCCCTTAATGACCAGAGCACTTTTTGGGACTCGGCACTGCGTTGTTTTAACTGACCATTGCACGGCCATGCGGCGTTGCACCCAAACTAAATTGACGTCCTTTTTTTCCCCACAAATAGAGCTTTCTTTTGGTGGTAATTGATCATCTCTGCGTCACTTTTGATCACCGCTATAAACAAAAAAAGAGCGTAAATTTTGAAAAAAAAATATATAAAAAAACAAATTATTCATCAGTTTTGGGTGATATATATTCTTCTACATATTTGTGGTAAAAATAAATCGCAATCTGTGTTTATTGATTGGTTTGCGCAAAAGTTACATCGTTTACAAACCATGAGAATTCATTTTTGGCATTTTTACTATTTTTTTTTTTACTGGTAATAGCGGCAATCTTTTTTATCGGGACTGTGACATTGCGGCGCACAGATCGGACATTTTTGACACTTTTTTGGGACCATTGACATTTATTTTTTCTTCATATGAACGTTTTATTAACCCCTTCAGCCCCGGAAGGATTTCCCATGTTAGGACCAGAGCACTTTTTGCAATTTGGCACTGTGTCGCTTTAACTGACAATTGCACAGTCGCGCAAAGTTTTACCCAAATTAAATTTGCATCCTTTTTTTTCTCACAAATAGAGCTTTCTCTTGGTGGTATTTGATCCCCTCTGCATCATTTATGATCACCGCTAGAAACAAAAAATGGCAACAATTTTGTAAAAAAAAGCAATATTTCTTACTTTTTGCTAAAATACAAATCCAAATAAAAAATATAAAAAAACGAATTTAATATTCTTCCTCATATTTTTAGTAAAAAAAAATCGCAATCAGTGTTTATTGATTGGTTTGCACAAAAGTTGCCGCGTTTACAAACCATGAGAATTAATTTCTGGCGTTTTTACAATTTTTTTTTTACTAGTAATGGCGGCAATCTTCAGTTTTTATCTGGACTTTGATATTGGGGCAGCCATGTCGGACATTTTTGACACTTTTTTGGGACCAATGACATATACAGCGATCAGAAATTTAAATATCCACTGATTACTGTATAAATGTCATTGGCAGTGATGGGGTTAACCTGGACGGGCGCTCTAAGGGTTAACTGTGTTCCCTGTTTTAACTGTGAGTCTGGGCTGTCAGGGGCATAAGAGATCTAACTGATCCCAGTGACAGGGATCAGTAGATCTCTTAGATACTGCCTGATAGTGCGGAGAACTGCCGTGTTTACATCTGCGGCATCTGTGGCAAGCAATGATGGCTCGCCAGCGGACATCGGGTCCGCCCGACCCGCGGGCACACTCCTGCAGAGTGCGGCGGGCACCAGTTGCTGGCACGAGCTGCTGTTTAAAGGCGGCGATTCGCGGGACACTGCCACTCTGCAGCAATAAAAGTACGTGAGCCGGTCGGGAACCGGTTAAAGGGTATAAAGAAAGGCATTACAAAATGGAAATATACACAGTAAGGTTGCAACCCAGATTGTACAAAATAACACATCCATTTCAACATCTGAAAACAGAAAATGTACAGTAGGCCTCAGTATCCAATCATTTATCTTTCCAAAGAGTAAGAGGGCCTGTAACTTATAATATATATGCATACCGTGTATCTTAGACAAAGTGAACGAAAAGGATTATCAAGTAACAAATTCTGTTAACATTTGCAAAGAGTTCACTTTAAGAAAAAGAAAAGGGAAAACAGAAGAAAGAAATAACAAACATAGTATAAACTATGCAAGACTGTATAATCTAAGGGACTGTATTTTATCTTCTAGGTAAGTATATACCATGTTGGTTAATCAATTGAAAATCTGTCATATGTGGCCCAATTATCCCATTTATTGTGATATATATGCATTGTGTCATATATTGTATGGTGGATACGTTCCATCAGTTTGATGGATTCCATCCACTGCAGTACCTGTTTCCAGGAGACCTCTGGGGTGCGCCAGTTCAAAGCTATAGCACATGGAATGGCACAGAAAAGAGTATGTGCTAGCCTTAACTCTTGCCCTGCTACCTCAGGGATGGGGGAAAAGAGCAGACACATTGGCATAGTAAGAGTAATTGAAGAACCGTAATTTGGGCCACCTTTGATGCTGCTTGTCTCCAAAGGGTTGAGAAATGAGGACAACTCCAAAATGTATGTAGTAGTGTACCTGTTGTCTGACACCCTCTAAAGCAAGTGTCAGGGACATCTGGATAATATCTGTGAACCTTTTCCGGGATGAGGTACCATCCAGTATGCAGTTTTATTACCATTTCCTTAAGCGCCATAGATCTAGCACATTTGTGCATGTTAGATAACATTCCAGACCACCCATCTAGCTCTAGCTCTTGCTCCATATCAGTTTCTCACTGGTTCATAGCTGAGGATTTTCCAGGGAAGAAGTAGTTTTTAAGGTATCCATATAGTTCCGAGTTGAGACCCTTATCCCTAGAGCGGTGCAGACATATTGATTCAAAGTTAGAGAATATCGTGTCTGCATTTAATGTGTATAGGGATTCAAAAAAGTGCCTTATTTGGAGGTATTTATAAAATTCTGTCCTTGAGCTCCAAACCTATTTTGTAAGTGGGAGAATGAGCACAATTTTGCCTTATATGTTAGAGCATTTAAAGTAGTGAGAGAGTTAGATTCCCACCAGACAAACTCACAAGGAATGTGTTATATGCTGGGGGGAACCTAATATCCCCTAGGAAAGAGGCGAATTGGGGTCTAAGGGTCTTCAGATTGCTCATATAAAGACCAGATATGGAGCATTTGGCAGATGATGCCATTTAAAGATCTGACATCTCTGGTCCTCAGCCCCAGTATTCACAAGAGGTTTGGTAGTTGTAAAGGAGATATTGATGCTAGCTCAAATTGTAGCCAAGGACTATGTGGACTTAGAGCATGCCATTGTGCCATCTGTGTCAGACTAGCTGCAAAATAATACAGCCATAGATTAGGTAGGCCCAAACCGCCTTGTGTCTGTGGCCTATGGGAGAGTGGCTTGCCGAACCGGGGTTTCTTGTTTCTCCCAATAAATTTGTTAATTTTCCTGTGGAGCTGATCAATTGTTTGTCTGGAGACATAAAGTGGAAGGGCTCTAAAGAAATATAATTGTTAGGACAATATGAACATCTTTATTGCTGTGACCCTTCCCATAAGTGAGATTGGAAAATTGTACCATAGGTGTAACTACTGTCTTGCTTTGGAGAAGGCTTGTGGGTAGTTTGCACTATACATAGCTTTTAAAGATGGGGCTAGACGGATACTTAAGCATTGTAATGTGCTGTTATTTGTGGAATAGCCAAAGACATCTCGTAAGTTGGAAATTTCATTCTCTATTAATTGGTAGGACCAAATACTTAGATAGATTAACTCCCAGCCCAGAATATAGGTAACATTTTTGTAGAAGGGTGACTAGGCTGGGAAGGGAGACGATGGGTTCCTGTAAGAACATCAGAACATCGTCTGCGTACATGCTGAGCATAATTATCTCATCTCCCTTCCCATAGCCCTTATTATTAGGGTTTCTAATGATCGCCCTGGCCAAGGGCTCTATGGCCAGGGCAAAGATCAATAGAGACAGGAGGCAATCCTGCCTCCTTCCCCTGCCCAGTGGGAAAAAAAGCAGAGGAATAGCCTGATTCGGGTATGTGGGTTATGATAGAGGGCCTTAAATCCCTATAGTTTGAGGGTAAAGCGTGGTCCTTATTTGGTTTGGGTATGAGGGTCATGTTGGCATGTAACATCTCCTCAGGTAATTTTGCCCTTAAGAGTGTGATTAATAAGCTTAATCAATCTGGGGGAGAGGATACCAACAATTTTCTTATAGTACCAAGCAGTGTATTCATCAAGGCCTGGAGCCTTAGATGGTTTGAAGGACTTATTTATAGATGAAACCTCCTGTTTCGTACATGGGGCATTCAGGCTGCTTAACTGCGACTCCGATAGGGCTGTGAGAGACAGGGAGCCAAGCCATGAGTCTAAGTCTCTAAAGTTTGTTGTATCTGGGGGTGAGAGTAACGGCTGGTAAAAGGAAGAAACGATCCTCAGGACCTCTTTAGGGTGAGTGGTCATTTGGCCAGTATTGTCCCTTAATTTATATATGTGCGTTGGCTGGAGGGACTGATGTAACTTTTCGAGTGAACATAGCTGATCATGTATTGCTATGGAGAAGAAAGCGTGCCCTGGACCATCTGATGGATTTCTCTGTCTGGTCTGTATAAGATAGTGTCCAGAGCTACTCTCTTTTGGTGTATTTGGTTAAGTATATCCAGCGTTTGTGCATGTGTATGGATATGATATAGTCTTTGTAGTTTCTGTGTTAACGTGTTATTCTGAGCTATCTTTTGACATATTTTAGTGGTAGCTATTTCTATCAGTTTTCCTCTGAGCGCAGCCTTATGGACTGCCCATAGTATGGTTGGGGTGATTTAATTAGTATTATTTAGCCTAAAGTATTCTTCTAGGTGTGTGGATATTTGAGTAACAACCTCTGAGTCTGTAAGAAGTAAGTCATTAAGCCCCCACAAAGCTGTTGTGGTGACATTTATACTGTACAGTGATCAGAGCTAAAAAAAAACCCACTGGGCTAAAGCAGAAAAAGCTATTCGATGGAGCGGCCAAAAATTTTATACACAGAATGACAAAATGGGAACCCTATTGACAGCTCGGCTTTCTCCATGCCCGTGCCATTTTACACTGCCCAAGATTCAGGGTCAGGGCTTATCTTCTAATCCTACAAAAATCCTGGATACCTTCCACAGATTTTATACTGACCTGTACAACTCCCCAGCATTGAGCCTTGAGGCTATTGACACATCATTCCTTGATGACCTTCCCATCCCTTCATTGTCAGCAGAGCATAAACAAATTTTGGAGGCTCCTATATCAGAGGAGGAGGTGATGGGGGTCATCAAGGATTTAAAGAGGGGTTCCTCTCCAGGTCCTGATGGGCTGTCGGTGCCATACTATAAGACCTTCATTGAGTCTTTATCCCTGCACCTAACAAAATTCTTTAACTCCAAAACCCGTGGTCCCCCTCTTGATCCGCAGCTTAACTCTGCCTTCATCTCAGTGATTCCGAAACCTGACAAGAACCCTGAGGAAGTAGGCAATTATAGACCGATTTCACTAATCAACAATGATGTTAACTAAAGTCTTGGCTAACAGGCTTGCTTCCTTCATCAATTCCTACATTCACAAAGACCAGGTAGGGTTCATGCCAGGGAGACAGGGCCCTGATCAGATACGTAGAGCAGTGGATTTGATATCCATTTTGCAATCAAACTGGGAGGGTGCCCCCAAACAACGAGGTATGATTCTTTCGCTAGATTTACAGAAGGCCTTTGAATCCATTTCTTGGGCTTACATTTTCCAGCTCTTGGAGATATGGGGTTTCGGCCAGCGGTTCATGGGCCTTATTAAAGCACTTTACTCTACCCCCACTGCTCGTATACGACTCCAGGGATACTATTCTAAGACTATGAACATTGCTAAAGGGACGAGACAAGGCTGTCCCCTCTCTCCTCTCATCTTTGCTATAGCTATTCAAACTCTGGCGATAGCAATTAGTCAAAACCCAGACATTAAAGGGGTATCCTGTGGGTCTCAGATTCATAAATGTGGTCTCTTTGCTGATGATATTCTATTGTTTATCACATCCCCCCACACCTCACTTCCCAATTTAAATAGAACACTAGATCGCTTTGCGGCAATTTCAGGGCTCAAAGTAAATTATTCCAAATCTCTAGCGATGAACATATCCTTAGCACCTGAAACAGTTGCCTCCCTGCAACAATCATTCCCATTCAAATGGGATCCTCATTCGCTTAAATACCTGGGGATCCATCTAACAGCCAAAATGGAGGATCTCTACTCTTGTAACTTTCCCCCTTTGTACCGCAAACTTGAGGAGGATTTGAAATCTTGGTCGAATAGCAAACTCTCTTGTTTGGGTAGAATTAATGCAATCAAAATGACTCTCCAAAAGGCCCACTTTAGTGAGGCTGCATATCTGCGTACGCTCAGATGGAAGGGGTTAATGTTGATTGGGAAAGTTTACTTCTGCTTTAAAGATACAGTAAGTGAAAAACTGTGATGTGATGTTTGGTCACTCACAATATGGACAAGCTAGATCAAATGGAATGGAACTAGACCAAGAAAACTAAAGTTCGTACATCTTACCAAGATTTTTAGATTTGCTCATCCTCACACAGAGATTATAAAAGGTAAAATTAAGTAACTGAATAATTATGGGCGAGGATCTGACTTGGATTGTTGGAATTTAAACGTATGTAAAAATATGTTTCTCTTTTTCCTTGATTCTACAGTATACTGATACAGAAGAGTGCACCACACTGGACAGAACATAGTTCAAACTGGAGCACTTTTACTTTCATAACTGTGTGCAAAACATCTCATCTCTAATACTGTCAACCAATTTTATGTAAAGGATCAACAGAAGTAAGATAAGTAACTTTAATTCATGCCTTTTTAAAAATTGTTTTAACCAATTAAAGACCAGACCTTTTTCTGACATTTGTTGTTTACAAGTAAAAATCTGTATTTTTTGCTAGAAAAATTGCTTAGAACTCCCAAGCATTATATATTTTTTTAGCAGAGACCCTAGAAAATAAAATGGCGGTTGCTGCAATATTTTATGTCACACTGTGTTTGCGCAGCAGTCTTTCAAACACAATTTTTTTGGAGAAAAATACACATTAATGAATAAAAAAAAAAAAAAAAACATTAAAGTTAGCCCTATTTTGTTATAGTGCGAAATATGATTTTACGCCATGTAAATAGATAAGTATTAGGTAGCTTCAGTGCCTAGGACCAACCAAAAAAAAACAAAAAAGACACAAAAACAGGCAATGGAAAACGATGAACAGACTGGATGGACTACTCAATGGCACCCCCCAGGGGTGCCCCTCTTAGGAATATAACCAGCTGTAGTAATACAATGGCTGGTAGCCATAATGAAAGTAATTTTAAACTTCCTGATGATGGCCGTTACCCATAGGCTGAAACGCATCGAGGTTTGATTGCGTTATCACAACGCACTTCCGATTGCGCAGAATAAGAGGAAACAAATGGGAGCCAGCACGATTGACCGGATTACAGACGCCAGTTTTTTGGCTGATTTCCCCATTAAGAAAATCGGCTGCCTTTACGTTCAGTGCCAGGACTCACGGGCACCTGTAAATGTGAGTTTGGATTTTATTTTGTTTTTTAATTGAATACATTTTAAAACATTATTTGCACTACGAGTTTTCTTCTCTCCATCTACACGATGATTCCTATGTTGGAATAATTGCTGGAGGTGGAGAACGCCGCAAAAACCCCACAGGGGACACTCCCCAACAAGCCTTACTAGACCACTCTAGGGATAGGTGGTCACTGGAGGAGGGGTGAGTGTACATCCATGTGGGGCACATTGAGCATGGTTGAAGCACTTATGTCCATCTAAGCACAAACACTTTTTTTCACCACAAGTGGGAATGGTTTATACCTGCCTAATCCTCTTAAAAACAGCTGTTCACCAAGGACTATTTAAAAAAGACTTTATTTATTTATTCTACCTCTAAACTGAGCACGGTGGATTGTAAAATAGTAAATGTAAATAGATACCTAACATATCATGCTTTAAAATTGCGCACACTTGTGGAATGGTAACAAACGATGGTACTTAAAAATCTCCATAGGCAACGCTTTTAACATTTTTACAGGTTACCTGTTTACAGTTACAGAGGAGGTCCTGTGCTATAATTATTAATTTTGCTCTAACAATCGCGGCTATACCTCACATGTTGGTTTGAACGCTGTTTACATATGCGGGTGCGACTTATGTATGAGTTTGCTTCTATGCTCCAGCAAGGAGGGATGGAGCATTTTTTTTTATTTTTATTTATTTTACTTTTTTATTCTTTATTTTTACCCTGTTCCTTTATTTATTTTTTATCACTTTTATTCCTTTTGCAAAGAATGTAAACATTCCTTGTAATATAATTAAGCATGACAGGTCCTCTTTATTAAGAGATCTGGAGTCAAAAAGACCCCAGATCTCTCTACCCTTAAAAGCAAAAAAAATAATAAATTGACAATTGTCTTTAAGCCCGAGAACTGGAAGTGACGTAGGAGTCCTCCAAGAACATACAGCCAAGTGAGGGCTATCTTGCCCTCCCTCGACTTCCTGGCTAGCCACCGTGTGCATCGGATCGGTTCCACGCTTACTGACGGCTCCGGTAAGCTTGGAAACTACCGGGAAGCAGCGGGAGGAGGGGGTCACCTCTTCTGACACCTATAAAAGTGATCTTGCGGTGAATCTGCCTCTGGGATCACTTTTATCTGAAAGCTGGCCACCTAAGGCCACTTTCACACAAGCAAGCAGACACCCGGATCCCCACACCATGTTAACCCCAGAGCTCCTAGAAGAAAAGTTGCAGGCTCTGCTCCACCAACTAACACACACTATCCCCCAAGCAGATATCACAGGAGCTGAGGTGTGAACTGGACTCACTTGGTGAATGTACTGACACCTTGGAAACTAAGTTTGATTACTTGATCCAATATATCCATGTCCTAGAAGAAGAAAACTCATCTCTTGAACATACAGTCTCCCAGCTCCAACTTCAACAAGAAGACCTGGAGAATTATTCCATTATTCCATTATTATGAAAGCAAAGAAGCCCTCTCCCTCACAAATCGCAATAAGATGCAAATAGAGTACAAGGGGGATAAAATCCAGATTTTCAGCGATCTCTCGCCTACTACCCTAGCCAAAGGATCTGCCACCTATGCCTTCAACCCCTCGCCCTCCATCAGTCCCATCCCGGATCTGGACACTGGCCAAGTATAAATCAAAGGAGTCCTTTACAATCCCACAATGTCAGCATTACTCCTAGCAACCTCCCTGATCTACTCTACAGTTGATGGCAGCCTCTGAGGCCCTACTTGTTCTATTTTTGTTGGACCCTATGGTCTGTTGTTATAGCCTGACTTGAGGCTCAGTTATCACCCCATGTGTTTTTTTTATTTGTTGATTACTTTGCAAAAGCGAACTGTTCTCTATATCTGGTTTACAATGCAGGAGAGCTGGGGAAGACCTCCCATGCCATCTTTCCCTCATCCTCACCGAGACTATGGTCATGGTCGCCTGGGATGTAGTTACATCTCAGGCCTATGTTATTTATGTTTTCTCCTCTTAGGCCTAATTTTATACACTGGTACTATTTTTGCTGACAACAATGTCTACATGAAAAACGTTCTTCCTTTTTTACCTTCTCTTCCTGCTATATTTTTTCTTTTGAATTTTTTATGTTCTACCTACTATAAGAACTGTTGGGACCCCCCCCCCTGTTATTCCCAGGAAAATTGTATATTATGCTATGCCCACAAGTCCTTCCTTACACTTTGAGACTATGGCTTTGAAAAGAATGTCATATAATGTGAAAGGCTTAAACACTATCAGAAAACGTTGGTTAGTGCTGAAGGGAATTTAAGAATTCTAAGTCAGGTGTGATTTTGTTCCAGGAGACGCATTTAAGCTCAGGGGGATCCTTTAAATTCACATCTAAACATTTTCCTATCTCCTATGTATCATCAGATTCCACTGGCAAAGCTGGAGTAGTGATATTGATCAAACGGTCTTGCCCGTTACAGGTCAAAACCTCTTTCTTAGATCCCCATGGGTGGTATATGATCCTCTCTTGTGATTATTATATGCCTACGTCTTTAACAATCATGTATGTTTATGCTCCTAATTCTGGTCAGCTAACCTTTCTCTCCTCAGCCTTTGAAGCCCTCCAAAGAGATAGACATACCTTGTTTCATCCACCTCTGTCTGATCAAGTGCAGGCTCTGTCTACCTCTTTTCGTAAGCTCATTCTCACTAATCACCTTTTAGATTCCTGGCGCATTAAACACCCAACTGGCAAACAGTACACTTTTTACTCTCCAGCTTACAAAATGTATTCTAGACTGGACCATTTCTTCATTTATGCCCCTCTCCTTACCAGGGTCGTATCATCTGAAATAGGCCTCCTCACATGGTCCGACCACTCCACCATATATTTGGACCTTTCCCTTTCTGAGTCGAGCCCCAAAACCTGTCACTGGTGCTTGAGCGAATCCCTTCTCACTTCTGACGATACCAGAGAGCAGCTTTCTCAGGCCCTGTTGGAGTTTTTAAACTTAATCGGGGTTCTGTCTTGGAGGAGTCCACCCTAAGGGAGGCGCATAAAGCCTTTTTTAGAGGACAAAGTATCTCAATGGACTCTCGCTTTTGTCCTACTTTGATTCCTCACCATAGTCTACCAATTCCTCCATTTCTGTATAGGGTGCTAAGCACTCTCAGACATCTCTGATCTCCAACTCGAAGTTGTAAGTTACTTTCGTTATTACAAGTATAAACTTACAATAGATTACCTAGTTCAATTGCTACAATTAGCAGAGACAACTGTTATATCATTGTGTTCCTTTTTTATTTTACTTTTCTTGTTGCTTTGTTTGTTTCTTTCACGGGTCGTGCTCATCACGAATTGACCTTTGGTGTGCGATAAGGCAAGTGTTTATTTAATCGTTAAGCAGACATCATGTGTGCTCAAGAGACACACTTCTCTTCTCTCAAACCTCCCACATGCTCCCACAAACAATACCCACACTCTTTTTTCGCTAACTCCACCAAAAAGAAAGCTGGGGTCCTTATAGCAGTGCGCTCCACAGTAGCGTTTCAATTAATCCACTCTGAATTGGACACCCAGGGTAGGTTTATTATCCTTCATGCTTCCTTCAACAATCACATCATGACTGTGGTCAATATATATGCTCCTAACTCCCACCAATCCCACCAATCCCAATGCTACAAATCCATTATGAAAAAACTCCAACCTTTCCGCACACACCCCCTAATCATCTGTGGAGATTTTAACCAGATTGTGGATCCTACTCTTGACTCCTCCAACCCCCCAGAAAACAATCTTCAGCCCTTCCAAATCTTCTACGCTCAGAAGATTTTTATGATCCGTGGCGGTGCCTTCATAACACCGAGAGGGATTACACCTACTTCTCGCATACCCAAAAGTCCTACTCTAGGATCGACCTGTTTTTGGTAGATAAACACACACTACAAACAACCCAATTGGCTACTATTGGCAACATTACGTGGTCAGACCACGCACCAATCTCACTGCAGCTCTTCCCAGCTAACCCCAAACACACGGGGAAAATTTGGAGACTTGACACCTCCTTGATTACCAGACCACATCTGCAGAAACAGGTCGAATCTGAACTAAACGATTTTTTTCATACAAACAATAACTCAGTATCAAATCCGAGTATCTGCTGGAATGCTCATAAAGCATATATAAGAGGTCTTCTTCTTAGACTGGGGGCTCAGGAGAGGAAGGTACGTACTGCTACCACCACCAAGCTGCTTGACCAAATACGATCCCTTAAGTTAGCCCACAAAGCACAATCCTCACCTAGCTTAGAGACACAACTAAATAAAGCTAGAAAGTCTCTAAGTGACTATTTACATTCAAACTTTGACTTTGCTTTAAAGAGACTGAAAATGCATTTCTACACCCATCATAACAAACCGGTAACATGTCTGTCAAAACAATTAAAGAGGCATCTAATTCATTCTAAAATTCCATACTTAACCTCCCTCGACAAGAGTAAACTTACCAACCCTAAAGATATAGCTAACAGATTTAGCCAGTTCTATACCAATCTCTACAATTTAACAGCTAATAATGTAGTAACACCTCCCACGCCATCCGACATCTCAAAATTTCTGGAAGATCTGGCTTTACCCTCTCTAACTCAAGAACAGTTAGACTCACTCTCTAATCCATTCTCTCTGAATTAGATCAAACTATTACCTCCTTACCTCTACACAAAGCCCCGGGGCCAGACGGCTTTAGCAACGAGTATTATAAGCAGTTCTCAGTCATACTGGCTCCCTATCTGCTGCAATCACTTAATTTCACATTTACCACGGGTACAATCCCATCTGAGGCCCTTGAAGCCATCATCACCACCATCCCTAAACCAGGCAAGGCACCTGATGACCCGGCCAATTACAGACCTATATCCTTGTTGAACTCAGACACTAAAATATATGCCAAACTACTAGCCAATCGCCTAGCCACAGTCATCCCAAAATTGGTCCACCCCGACCAAGTGGGCTTTATCAATGGCAGACAAGCATCTGATGGGACCCGTAGATACATAACCCTACTCCAGTGGGCTGAGCATCATAAAACGCCTTCTCTGTTCATCTCATTAGATGCAGAGAAGGCGTTTGATAGAGTTGATTGGGGGTATCTTCGAGCTATCCTAATAAAATTTGGATTTTCTGGTACTCTCCTCGGAGCTATCATGGCGCTATATACCACACCCAGCGCCAAGGTTATGACATCGGGCATGCTATCAGACCCTTTCCCAATTTCTAATGGTACCCGGCAAGGATGCCCCTTGTCACCACTTATTTTTACTCTTGTCATGGAACCACTCGCGCAATCTATCCGGGCTAACCCCCTTATCCTAGGTATTGAGGTAGGGGCACGCATCCACAAAATTGAGCTATATGCGGATGATGTAATTGTTTCAGTCATTGACCCTGTACAATCACTTCCACAACTACATCAAACTTTAGACCTCTTCAGCAAAGCATCTCTTTACAAGATGAATTGCTCCAAGTCTTCTATGATTGGAGTTCATATTTGTCCGAGTTTGAAAGGCAGCATTACACAGCTCTCCTCCTTCTCCTGGGCCTCCACTTTAGCTTATTTAGGTATACACCTGACCTCACCTACTTCACAACTGCTCAACCTAAATCTCTCACTACTGTTGGCCAAAATGCAAAAGATAATACAAAACCTGAGCAATGTCCAAGCTTCCTGGGCTGGGAGAATATCCCTCGTTAAGATGTACCTACTGCCACACGTGATCTACGCCTTCCGGACACTACCTGTTCCATTCCTTACATCTCACCTTAACCAACTACAAGCAACTTTGAATTCCTTCATATGGAATGGCAAACATTCCAGGCTCAACAAAGCCACTTTGTGTAAGCCAATAGCAGCTGGAGGCATGGGAGTCCCTAACATTATAGCATATTACAAAG